>JAAGNO010003933.1:0-15554 GCA_033439905.1 Ceryle rudis | reverse complement strand
CCAAAAAAAAGCATTGGTTAGCATATTTTGAAAATGTGAATGATTAAAAGTAATCCCTAAGCATGACCAGTCATGTGCTGTCAGTGAATACCTTGCCTTGAGGCAGGATAATATGCATGACCTCTCCAGTAAAAATGCATCATTCAGTAGGAGCAGAACCCAGAGAAATGTGTGGACCGCACTAACACCAAGAGACACAATTTGTAGTACTTGATCCATGATGATGTTACAGTCTCTAGCTAGTCATATTTGGTGGTCTAAAGCTGGTCCGGAGACTGAAACATTCCACTCTTTTCCGTTCCTCAGACTTGGTTGCCATGGTCACAGCTTTAGAGAGATAAAGACTCTTTTCCTGTATTTTGTATGTATAGGGGTGTGTGTGTGTGATAGCAGTGCTGTTGCTGCTATGTGGAAAACCCTATATCTTCCCTTTCATCCATTGTTTTTGCTCCTCAATCAAAATCTTTTGGACTAATTTGTGTTTAAATATTTTATGTTTGAGTGTTGTCTTTATTTCTGTCCTCTTTCCTGTACTCCCCTGTTACAGCCTCTGTCTTTGATTTTAAAGGAAAAAACCATAAAATTGTAAGCAGAGACAACACATTCTGAACAAAAAAATATTTCTGGAAAAATAATCATCTTGTATCAGTATTCTTCTGACTGTTTGTGGTGGTCAGAACATCTTTGTTACATATACAGATTTTACCATCCTTCCCCTCCTCAGTTTGTTTCTCTTAAAAATTTACTCAAGAATCACAGAATACATATCTCTTCCTTAATTTTGGGTCTACCACTTACTCTGTAAATGAGTATTTTGGGGTCTTCAGAAGTGTAAACTACACTGGATGAAATAAATACTTTGTAATACTTTCATGGTCACCCACCCCCTTCCATCACACTCATTTTCCTATGCACTTTGTGGCTTTTTATTGCAGTTCTAGATGTACACACACAACTGTGCACATGTACATACATCGGAGATCGATAAGTATACGTGAGCATATTTTTTTAAGAAAAACCATTTTCTAGAATGTGCAAATCTAGAGATTTGAGAACTTTTTGTAAATTATATATGTAAAAGATTTAATAATGGAACTCTTTTAAAATTAATTTTATAGCCTTCTCTCAGTAAAAAACTAAGCTTATTGTTCCTGTTAATAAACATGCTCCTCTCTGTGATAGGCTGTCATATTTCTTGCTTAATATGAACCCAGGAGGGATTCTTTCTATTGATAAGTTAACTTTCTCTTCAAGCTACCCATAAAAAAAATTGTATATCTGCTATGTTGACTAAGAAATAGTTGGTAGGTAACAGAAGTGTTCAGTAACCCAACAACCTGTTGAGCTGATTTATCAGTTTGCATCCATAAGTCTGTATTATATAGAACCATATCTGTCAACAGCTGAAAGTAAGATATATGTGTGTGCAAAATATGTATAAAATATAAATTTCATTTCATGTACATCAAGACTAGCTGTTTATTTCATTTAGGCTGTGATCTTCAGAGGCAAAATACTGCTGTCCCCATCTCCTGTAACTTTTACCATTTATGGTCTGTTTCTTTTACTTTCAAATAAATTTTTTTCCTTCAACTGGAAGTTGAAAACTTGGATCTGAAGCTGCTTCCAAGGAAGAAGATCTGATATGAAAAATACTGCAAGTCTTAAATATATTTTAGTTTATGTTTCTGAGTTTATATGCATATATAGGAAGATAAAAGGTCAGGCAACTTAGAACTTGATTTTTGTCAGAAATACGGTTTTATCCTCTTTTGCAACTATAGTATTATAGCCTTAATTAAATGATTGTATTCTATTATAAACCCACTAAATTATTGCACAGAATAGTCAGTCTCTGAGGTATGACTGGTGGCAAGGCACTCATAGATTCAGCTGGAGCTAATAAAAGTAATCTGTTTTGAAGTTCTATATAATGCTGAAGAGTATGTATAATCAGGTCTTTGAAATTCTTGGATTTATTAAAACTTAATTGTAATGTCTATCTTGTATCCTATCCTATAAAAATAACATGATACCCAGGAATTATATAATAGTCTTTATGAAGCACTTCAGTATTAGTGAATTGCACAGACAGAAGTGATACAGAAAACAAGGATGTATATCTACGTGTGTGTGCATATAAATACTCTTTGCATAGTGGACTTGATGCAGAACATAGAGAAAGCTTATCATGTCACACTTGAGAGAACAGCTACTTCCTATGACACCTATCCTTGATGACGGTGTTCATCTTTTGCTCTGAATGATGCAGGGAGTTCTGTGGGGAAACAGGATGCGCTTACAGCTTGAAAACCTACACTGCATATTTATTTATGTCTCTTTATAGAGACCAAAATAATATTAGCTAGGTGACTGTATTCTTTCCAAACTTCATAACTTTGTGAACACTGTAACACTTAAACACTTTTTTTTTACTCTTGTCTAGTATGAATTGTAGATTCCTTCCTTGTCAGCATCTATTAATATAGGGATTTTTTTTGTGTTCCTGAAATATTGAAATGTTGCCATGTTGGGAGCTTTATAGTCAGTATTTTGAAGTATTTGTCCAATGATAAAGATCTTTGAGCAACTTTCTTTCCAGTATATATTCAGTTCTGTAATGATCTTGACACTGGCTGCAAATACTGGGGAGGAATGAAGAAAATGACATATTAAAAATAACTGGGTCTGATACTTACTTTTTCAGTGTAATATTATAGTAATCTATGGTATTCAGCAGATTTTGTAGGGGACAAAATATGCTGCATTACTTCTGCTCTGAAATCAAAGACTATTGGCCATATAAGTAACAGGAGTGATACTACAGTGAACAGAAATGGATGAGGTTTTGAGAAATTCTCAGCTAAAGAGATTTTATACGCACAAACACTTACTGTATGAGATCGCTCAATCCCAGTCCAGTATTTTTAGCAGTTTGTATTTGATAGAACTTTGATGTTAGACATTTTTTTTCTGGTAACAGAGAAAGGGAAAATTAACCTGTTACTTGAGGCTATAAAGAATTCAAACTTCAGAGAAGAAAACATTTCATGTTACATTGGATGTTTAATGCATTTTAAATCCTTCGCATGTTTATCTGTGATATTTATAGGAGATATGCCATTTCAGCAACTTCTTATTAGCTTAATTCCGATAGGAATTGTCTAGTATGTAATGTGACTATTTCAATACATTTAAGCTCAGTTTAGTTATCTTTAATGTTAGTTATAAATCAAGTATTATTAATAAAAATAATTACTAAATAAAATTATTACTAAAATCATATAACTGGGTGTAACTGTTAAAGGAGTTGAATTGTCTGGAGCCATACAAGTGATGAAATAGTCTCTAAAACGTTGTATTCATATTCCTGACTACTAAGCTACAGGTGTCTAAAAAGTGTCAGAGGTAGAGATCGGTTTTAGGAATGAAAGAAAAATTTGAGCTTTTCCTTGCTGTTTGTAATCCAGAACACTAGAGGACAGCACTATAATGTTACATTAAGAGTGTAAACAATAACACATTTATGACATAGATGCTCTAAGGGCTTTGTGCAAAGAAATGACTGTTTTGAACAGAGTTTAGGGGAAGTGGTGGTATTCTGAATTTCCTTTGCTCCTTTTGCAAACTGCATCTAACTTCATGCTTTTACACAAAATATTTTAAGTTTCTTGTATTTAGAATCTAATGTATCTGCTGTGTTGATTTCTTTAAAAATTAAGCTTTATTTTTTTAATATAGCAATGCTGCAGAATAGAGCCTTGTCTAAAATTATGTTTTTAAGCTCCATAAAATGTAGAATTGGTTGACTTGTGTAAGTATTTGATGATTTATCTGCTCACTTTAAATGTACTAGGTTATACTGAAATATGAAATAATGTAGTTCCTTGAAAAAAAAATTACAGCTTCTCTTGTGTTTCTCTAGGCACACTGGAACGACATGAAACGGGTGAAACAGCAAAAGCAATTCTTACTTCCATTGAAGATTCAGAATATTTAGTGGCAGATACTCTACTTCCTGTATCTCAAGAGTCAAAAAGAAATAAAAATGCTGGATACAAACACTCTAGCTCTTATAAGCATGGCATGGTCTCTTACAGTCTTAGTCATACAGAAAAATCTTTAGATAAGGTAAGAATGAAGAGTATTCATCAGGAGCAATGACTTTGATTCAAATTCTTTACCCTTTCACAGGTGTGTAGCCCTGAATAAGTGGCATGGAAGCTTAGTTTTTAGTTTATAAAGGCCTGCTCTGACTGGCTTGGTTTTTATGACTTCAGCCCCATTTCTTACAACAGTTGGGGAAGATAGGTGTAGTGCCTTATGCAAGGTCATCAGTAGATCATCTCAGTAGGGTTTTCTCAGAGACCACCCATACTTAGACCATATTTCCTTATGCTTCTGCCTTATGACTGCACGTATTAGCAGTACACTCAGAACAATTGAACCCATCAGTTTGGATGTATACGTCTTAAGAAAAAGCATACCATATTACAGCATTATTGGTCTCTCCATTTTTGCTTTTCTGTGAAACAGCAGTTTCCCATTGCCATTCAATGGTAGTTTTTATTAGGTATTTGTTTTCTATTAATATCACCACATAGCAGAGTGCAAGTACTTTGCATTAATATTAGAATGATTAAATTTGGCACCTAATTGGTTTCAAAGAGGATGGCAATGTTCCTTGTGGAACATTGGGCTGCAGATAGGTATGGTAGTCTTGAGAGCGTTAGCCAGGTACTGCACTTAAAGCTAACATTTTTTTACAGAAGTCATTAAACCAAATAATTGTGATCGGTAGAAAATATGTGCTCTTTGGTTTTGTTTTGAAAAAATGATAGAAGGGAAATACAATACTGAAACTAATGTTAATGTGCTGTTAAAACTGAGAAAATGAGTACAGATACACCATAAAATGCGAAGTATGGTTGAAAACACAATAGTAATTCTAATTTCTTTGTGGCCTAGATATAGCTGGTTTTATACAAGTTATTTGTAGATCTTTAGAAAACACATTTGCTAAATGTAAAACCACTTATTAAAACAGTCTTAAATTTAATATCATCTCAAGTACAGTGAAGTAGGTATTACCTTATTCGAGTTGGAAGATAATGTTATGTATTACTGAAAACCCTCTTTGCACACCAGGAGTAAATATATTCACTGAGCTCTGGATTTGACTGTCTTATGGGTCGGCCCTCAATGTTGCCTATGTTTATCACTTTTTAATTAATGCATTTGGGGAATTCCATTCTCTGCAATAAATAGAGGAAGTCATGTTTTACCTCCACCCTGAATGTGATTAAAAAAAAATATATTCCCACAAGTATGGGAAGATGGAAAATGCTTTTCCTCAAATCACATGTGGAAACAGCCCTCAGAATGGTCTCTGGCCTTTTTCTGGCTTTGTTAATGATGGTAAATGAAATACTGGATATTCCAAAATTCTCTCTGATAAAGTACAGCTTTATCCATATCCTCATTCTTGAATTTTCTTTTCTGGTCTTTTTCCTTATTGTACCTACAAATTTACATATAACTTTGACTTTATAATGTTGAGTTAACTCCTAATATTTATCTTTGACCTTTTACTAACCCTATTCTGATTTATAAAGTTCTTTTTGACCCCATTTTCTGAAAAGTCTTATTAGAGCATAATCCTGCTAAGCATGTTGTGAGGCAGATGGTGCACTAGTTGGTCATTGACACAGAATCTGATCTTACTGTTAGTTTATTAAAAGGAATAGTTTCTTACCTTTTTAAAGAGGAACAACAGGAAAAGTTATAGTAGTTGTGTTTAGAGTGTAATTTTGGCTGTGCTATTAAATTGAAAATGGAATGTTTTTAACCAAGTGACTAGAAAGAAAATGTGCTGCTCATGGAATATGGGAAAATAGTTTTTGGTAAAGTTTAGACTGCCAAGTTTAACATGCTTTGGGAATTATCATGACCTTAAATTGGAAACAATCTCACATTAGGTAGCAGTGGAGTTTTAAGATAATTTATAGCATACTTCTTGCTTAGCCCTACATGTTGGCTGCTTTGACTTCCCAGTTAAATATTCCATTTTCTTGTTTAAACTTTGTTCATTATCTTGTTTCAATGAAAATTTTATTGACAGATTATTGTCTTAGACTTCCCTATAACTGTTAAACTTTATTTATGCTTTTTTTATCTTCCTTTTGTCATTATAGTCCTATTACTTTAGTTCAGGTAAATGAAGTTCTATACTTGGGAAACCACTTTTCATTCATGAAAAATCTATAATCCATTATATCTAGCACTTCCCACCTCCCCCTACTAAAGCAGCTTCTGTAGGTGACTGCAGAAGATGTTGGTGGCTAAACGTATAGAGTATAGCTGAACCTAGGAAGAAAGTAACAATGGAGGTTGCTTTAATGTTATTCCAGAAGTCTAATGTGGGTAGCAAAAAAAGAGAGTTGCAGCTCTGTGGCTTTTTTAAACATTGTTTTGTTATTGCTGTAAGGAAGTCATTGCTATGAAGTCTGCTGTTTTACTTAATTTACTAATGCAGGAATATACTTAGTTTACTTATGCAAAAAACTTTTTTAAGGTTTTTCAGAGTACTGCATTGACTGTTTTGGGTCACTGTATTTTAGCAACTTGGAATAGTCTTTTGAAATCCAGATCCTGTTAAAGTTGTGAGAGGTCTGTGGATATCAGAGTTCAATATTCCATACCATATGCATATATTCGATAGAATATAATGGCCACACAGGTGAAACTATCATGAAACTTTCAAATTATCAAGAGGTTTTACTATATATGTTTACAGTGAGTATTTAATTATCAATTTATGGTTTTGACAAAATGTGTATTAGAAATCTAATAACATGCTAAATTATTAATAACATTTCTATTTTAAAATGAGATCAAATTTAAGCCTCTCTTAAGAATTTAATTTCAAAAGATTTATGTCACAGAAAAGGTGAAGGGTGCTATTCTGTCTTGTTGGTATTATACTTGTGAGTAATTCTTGTTTTGTGCAATGAGATGATCCCCATGAATATCACAAGTAACACTCAGCATTTTTTTCTTAATATTTATTATTATATTATTTTATCTTTAATATTATATTTAAGACAAAATAACACTTGCAAAGTAATGTTTTTTACTTCATCCTAAGAACAAAAATATCCTCACATAGCAGTCCAGCTTCCAAGGCTTTCTTTTAAAACATTTGTCATCATGTAAATCACAGATACAAAAGCAGAATGCTTTGATTTCATGGTGTTTTGACCACTTTAATTCTTTTATTGTGCTGTATGTGCCAGTGGGAGTACCAATAACAGATGAGCGTGACAAATGCAGTTAACACAAGATCCATATTAATGTTGTCAAATCCCTTTGATATATTTTAAAAAGACTGATTAATTTAAGTGTCAAAAGAGCCAAAATATATAGTTTAATAGTACTTCAAGAAAGCTTTACTTTACTATGTGAATGTAAAACCTCTCCTAAAAAATGAAACTTTTATACTGGCCGTAGTCATTGACGTAGGGTATTCATCAAGTCAACAATTTGTGTGGCAAAGTGCCATTTGAATAGTGTATTGTTAGAATACTTATGGTCCACTTGACAAGGGCTCTTGCTGTAAATAGTGCAATTTGACTCCAGCTGTTAAAGAGTGGCTTTGACAGCAGCCAAATAGAATGGAGATGCTTTACTGCACCACAGAAAAATCAATAGTGGGTTCTTGTTCATAGTAACCTGGTTTTTCTTTTTTTTTTTTTTTTTACTTTGCAATTTATACCAGACTATCTAGAGTTCATTTGTGGAGGTTTAAATATTATTTTAAAAGTGGATGGTTTTATTTTCAGATTAATCTTGGTCATGAATGATACTTGTGTGTAGTAAAAAGAAAAAGATAGTACTTCATGGGTATACGTGTGATAATGCAGCATTATTTCAACTCTTAGATTATATGGATGGATATTAGGATGTGGGTGCATGACTTATTTAACTAATGACAAAAAATGATCTTTCCTTCCGCTCCATATTTTTTTCCTTTTTGTAGTGTTACTGTAGTATTCCTGTCAATTTTATAAGCATAGGGTTTTTTTTAAAGCAGATTTCTTTGTTGTTCCCCCTGTAACAACCCCCACAGATGTTGACAATCTGTAGTGCCATTGTAGATTTTTCCTGACGCATAGTTTTACTGGTGCTGGACAATTTTCCAGCAGTATTCAGTGACACAACGTTGCTATGATACCTGGCCAGTAGCAGCAGGTATTGAATCACTGGTCTTAATTACAATAGACTACACAATGGATTGGGTAGTTGTGTTTATATGGAACTAGCTCTCATTTTACCTTTAAGTCATAGTTAACAGCTGAATATTTGAGCTGTGTAAAAAGCTGGTTTTAAAACAAAAATACTTCAGTGTATAGTATGGAGATGTCATTGAGCATAAAAAGCTGGATATGTGTGGGAATAGTTCCAGAAACCTTTTATGTGAGAAACTTTCCTAGCTTTTCACCTTAAATGATTCGAATATAAATCTATGTTTATCATGCACTGGTATTTCTAATCATATTAGTAATGTGTGCAGTAATTGCTAAACCTTGGAGTGCTGAAGATGTAGATCAGGAAAGGGAATTTTTTTACTGTATATACAAGACAAGAGAGATGAAGAGGAGAAATGTATTTGTTTGCATAGAACTTGTATAGAAAAGTTACCTATATTTATTGCTTGATATATTCACTCAGTTTCTTAAAATAGTGGTTTTGAACATTAATATATGGTGTAGAAAGTAGAGTCAAAATATTTAAAGGGTTTACACAAGATCTCTAAAAGGTTTTTTTGGTATATATAGAAATAATTATGTCCAGTGTAATTAAGTATCAATTTCTGTAACAATTGTATTTTAAATATTTTAAATTTATATACCATTCATTTATATAATAGCATACATATTCTGCTCTGAGCAAAATATGTAAAAGCAAGATGCTTCTGAAACAGGTATTTTCATAGTAGGAAAGCCAAAGTTTATATTTTTATAGTTACTTAAAACAAGAATATGCAGAAGTTATAAATAATAAATATGTACTTTATGTTGCTACACAGAATAAGTAATAGAAAAATGAAGGCATCAGGATAATAGCAGTGGTTTCAGTATAGCAAAGGGTGCAATTTCAAAATATATTTGTTATTAAAAACCTGGAAAATCACTACTGGGTAAATCTCACTGATAGAGAAACTAATAATAAAATGGAAATAAGTTGCAAGAGTAAATACCAAATAATACCAATCAAATGTGAAATCAGGACTGCTACCATAATAAATGGTATGTTAGACATGGATTCCTTTCTTTCTTGTTGTAATATTTAGAATGTGATTAGGAGGAATTACAGGTCTGTTGTGTGTATGAAGTGAATTATTAAGAACAAATAAAAAACAAAGTAGTAGAACATTTCTCCTTAAAGCTGGTAACATTTATATTGTTGCTGTCAGGATAATTCTGGTTTTTACTGTGACTGGTGTTCAGAAGCTATATTTAGTAGTATACTATGTGTAATAGGAAAATGAGTGAATAAATGAACATAGGTCTTTCCTGTGACTCGGATGCAAAACATTTCAGTGCTACATTTCCTGTGAAATTTCACAATTAAGTATTTTATTAGGGGATCAAGGTACCAATGTTAACTACGGTGAAATAACAACCTCGGAGTTCTGATATAGATTTGGTATCGGTTAAAAGGTATCATGATCCTTGAGAGATGCTGATAACTTGGATTACATATCTTTGGTGAAAGTTAACTGCAATTTTCCGAATTGGTCCAGCAAGTCAGGAATTTGTTGATTTCAGTATTTTCTTCATTGATTGCCTCAAAGTAAAATGAAAGCAGAAAGCTGCCATTGTGATATCCTAACAAAGTTTACTCTTGCAGATATGGATAGTAAGTAAAGCAGGCTGACAAATATGAGAATAAGCCTTTATTTCAATGCTTTGGACACTGTTTCTTATATTTCTGCGAACTCTTTTCTCTGTTATTTTACTGAAGGTGACTTAAGATTTTTGTTTTTCCTGTCTAGACAACTAATTGGGCCCTGTGCTAAAGCTAAAGAAAGTGCTACAGTATCCTACTAGAAAAAAATTCTAAGGTCAATATCAATAGTCCTTTGAAGTATTTCACACTGAAGTGCCATTTATTGAAGCTAACCTAGATGTTGCTGTCTTCCTCCTCTTCTCCCAAACTGCTATGCTGCAATTCCTTTCTCTGTCCTTGAAATCTGTAACAAAAGTTTGTATTTTGGTTTTAAGGGATGCATCATTATGGATAGAGTAAGATAGTTGCTACCGTACTGAAGTGCTGTTCATGATCTCTATTCTCCATTTATGATTGCTTCTTTTAGTTCTGGGTGTGGAGTCATACACAGTTCAAATTTTCCTATCCTATGTTTTACTCTTTTCTTCTAAGTTCTCTACCTAATTATAAAAATTATAAAATAAATTATATCATTTTTGCTGTATCTTTATATTTTCACATTTTTCAGTGATGTTCTTGAGAATTCTTCACCATTCATGACAGGAAAATGGTGGAATCTTTAACTTGTGAGAATCATCTTTCCCATTCTAAACATTAAGTTTCCTAGCCTCTTACAGTTTAATTAATATTATTTTAGTGAAGTATCAACAGGAATTAAGATCTGTGAGATGTTCCTAGATTTCTGCCTCTCACACCTGTTCAAAATAGAGAACAGTGACTCTTTTAGAAATACATTGGCACCTTAAATGCAGCTATAGAACTAGGACTTGCAACAGCAAACCTTACTCTGCAAAAGAAAGACTTGCTATTTGCTAGCTTCATTCCGAAAACTAACTGAATCTCTAGTGTCAGTTAAATAGCAGAAATAATATGCTAAGGTAAACTCCGGTTCAATTTAAAAAAAAAAAAAACAGTCAGCCACAGCAGTGGTTAAATTTCGGTTCTCTTGACGTGTTTTTCTACATATTAATGCTCAAATTTTAATTTGTTCTGGTGGTTAAATTTGGTTCTTGCAATGGGAAAGGATGAATCAGCCACCCAGATATGTTCAAGAATGTTTGTAAATAATATCCTCTTGGAAGCCTGTGCAGTTCTATTGCCTTCAGTAAGATTAAACAGCTCTCAAGCAAAGAACTGTATGCAAGCTATGTGTATAGAGACTTTGTCGCTGTCCTCATATATCCTAAAATGATACAGGATTTGAAGAAAGTCCAACTTGTCTTTTCCAGAGTTTTCAAGAATGATACCTTCTGCACTAGACAGGAATTTAAGACTCTAATACCAACATAATTGTTTGTTTTGTGTTTCTTGTTTGGTTTTTTTTCTTAATTTAGTAAAAAGTCACCTTCTCAGTATTTGATCTAGTATTTCTTATGAAGATAAATTTTATGGGTGGGACTCTTATAATCCAATATGGGAAATGCACTATCAGAGCAGCCTGTGGCCAATATGTTATTTCAGTTGGAGTCAGCAGCCACCCATGTCTTGGTAACTTAATTTTATATACATCAGTTTTTCTTAGGATAAAGCAATATTCCTATGCTTTTACCCCCCTTGTAAGGTCATGTTGGCAGTTTCTCTGTATTAAACTATTCTCACATATGCTTGGATGTCCGTTGACCCAGTAAATTGTTCAGTACAATAACTCCTGGATCAGTGAATCAGTAGTCTGTGTTTTGTAGATTGCTGTAACATTGTTTGACTAATTGATGATCTAGGAAACATGGGAGATGATGCATTTTATGGCTTTTCTTCCTAAATGCTCAGTAAGGCTGAAATGTTTTGGCTACCATCCATCACTGAGCCAAATATATTTCTAAAGATATGTTTAAGGAGTTTACTTCTACATTCAAGATAAGTTAATTAAGATAAAGAGTATTTGAATAAGGAGTATATAAATTAATAAGAATTCATTTAAAAACACCTTATCCTTCACTTGAGTCTGAACTATTCAAGGTACAGAAACTGTCTATGTGGAAGACTGATTTTTTTTTTTTTCAGGCGAGTGGATCTCCAGTTCATTTTTGTCTTCTTTCTATAATAAATATGTTAGAAGAGACTTTGCTGAAGGTATTGTGTTTAGAATTGCCTTTCTGAGTGTGCCCAGGTAGATAGTGATATGAATTCTAAAGCAAAGCAAAAGTTGCCTGTATAATGTTGGCTATATATCATATAATTTTTCAAATATTTGCCTGAAAACCAGAATGTAGACTTGTTTCCTGCTGTTGAAAACTAATGTGAAGAATAGTCTGTATATTAGCTTTACTTGCAGGTTATTCTTTTATATCATATGATTTGTCTTCAGGATCACTTTTATATGTACATTTGCATTGAATCCAGTAAAAAATTTAAGCTCGGTATTTGCAATGAAGAGACAGATGGACATGAAAACAAAATACAAGAAACATTTAATTTCATACCAGGTCTCTATATTGAACAATAGGTGTGTTAGCAATTCTGCCTAAGTAATTTGTTGTGTCCAGTAGATCCATCTGTCCAAAAACCTGCCTGATAGTGGCCTTCCATACATGATAAAAAGGGAGAGTTTATCTAGTTGTGTAGTCCATTCACCACACATCTTGAGCTTGAAGACTCCTTGGCATAATTAATTACTTTGTGCCACAGACTCAGTGGGAGTAATGCCACAATTACTGTTTAAAGTGCTGCAAGGATTGTAACATTTTCCACTTGGTTTAAAAAAAAAAAAAAAAAAAAAGAAAGGAAAAAAGAAAGAGGGGGGGGAAGAAAGAATATAGTATTGGAAGGAAAGAAGTTGACTCCACTTATATTGCAATTCAGTTGATAGCTGAACATTGGTGATATAGCCTTTTCTCTGTGGGAGGTGGATGCATCCTCAGTAGTATGACCAGACTAATTGTAATTAATAATATAATAAAAGTAATGTATAAGGAAAATTCAAAGCATTTTCTTTAGTTCATATGGGAAAATACTTCATGAATTGACACCTTTGTTTGGGAATGCATTGTCCAAATGATGAAGCCTTTATGTCAAGCGTGTGAAAGTGAAGTAGGGCATCACTATTGACTCCAGGCTTTTTACACTTAGTTCTTTATATGTGAGTACTGAGGTTTAAAAAGGGTAAATGAATAAGAAAAACAGTTCTGAATGCTCTCCTCAAGAGGGTCCTCTGTCCTGTGACCCAGTGATGTGTATTAAGATAAGAAATGTGAATGACCTTTGTATAGTAACACCTTTACTCTGTATGATTCTCACCCTATGCCAGCATTGCTTTGGAGAGTAGTCCTGACCTGGCTGTCCACTTTGGGAGGCTATGGGTACTTCTAGTGACAGAAATTGTTCACACACTTCGTAAATTCGAAGGTACAGGAGGTAGGACGTAGGACTGTGTATGTGTGGATTGCTGATGAAGCTATATTGGATTAGAAGGTGCATACGGTCTTTATGTGGCGATGAAAATGTAGCCGACAATTTACATCCTTTCTTACTATGTAGGCTCTTTTAGAGATGGTGTATGTTTAAGACCTATTTCAATTATATACCTGCTTGTTTGTAACTATTTTCAGCTAAATGCATCTTTGCATATATATATTGGATTGTTCATCCTTTCAGCTAAGTAAGAAAATAAGACAGCTGTCTTATGTCATGTTATGACAGTAGGTTCGTTGTTAGCAAGAGTGTTTTGAGTCGTTTGAATTGGGATGATACTAGAATTAAGGATTAAAAAGTGCTTTGGGGAAATATTCCTATGAAAAATCTATGACATCCACAGAAAGACGCCGATCAGAATTTTACCTCTTGGTTTACAGAAGAATCAATTCCCAAGCCAGGCTTAAAAAGAAAAACAAAGTAAAAATAAAATTCCATAGTTTTTTTTCAATTTAAGACATTTTCAACACTTAATCTAGTAAGCCTGTATAACATTTGTTACTTAAGGGTATGAACTTAAGGCAGGTTTGCTGATGTGATTTAGCTCAAAAGAGCATTCAATGTTATTGTTGAGCGATAGATTATTTTTCAGTTACAAATACATAAATATGACTACAAGACCATACTTATTTCTAATTCAGTTCTTCAAGCATCACGTAGGGAATTTGATGTTTTCTGTTATGTGTTGTATGACTAAAGTTTTGGTGCAGTAATTTAAAGAGTAAGGGGGTTTAAGAAATTGAAGATAGGGAAATTTGAAATGAAGATTCAAGCCTTCTCTGTATACTCTCTAGTATCCAATTGTTTTAATATTCTTCCACTGAGTGATCTGTTTGATCATGTACTATTTGTTGCTTGGACATGGTAAAAGGTTATATTAAATCTGTTTCTTGTTTGTCTATTAATGATTAAAGTAATTAAAGTAGGCTTTCTAAATTCAGAAATTACTTTGTACTAAGTTTTTAGTTTTACCTGTAGAAGCTACAACAACAACAAAAAAAAATAGCATTTTCTAGTAGATAGAGAGATGCTCATGGTACAGATTTAAGACATGCTATTTGAAATCTGAGATTTTTGTGGAATGTGTTAAGAATATTTTGTGCTCATAAACCAGTTTGAAGTCCTGAACACAATTTCATTTATCTTTATATTCTAAAGTTTATAGAGTCTTCAAAAGTGTCCATCTGTTCACCTAAGATTGCTTCAAATAGTGAATGGTCAGAGAGACTTATCTGATAAAGGTCAAAGGAGCCTCTTGACCCTGTGATACTTGCCAAAGCAATTGGAGCATAGGGACTGATACACAGTTAGATATAGCTTGCTAATGTGATCTCCAATTTAATTGGTAATGATAGCAGGAATACACGGTAAAGTCATTGCTGAAAGAAAACAAAAAGTATCCAATATAGTAATTTATTACCAGTCAGTTGGTTTCACGCACTAGGTTGTTTTACCCCTGCAGTGGTCAGAGAAAGCAAAAAGGTACTCTAACATTTAACTGAAAATGGATGCCCTGCTGCTATCAGAGATGCATGGTGGTCAACTGATTGCCTGTGCCATTAGCTTGGTAATATTTTCTCTATTGTAAACTCAGCTCCCCATGTTCTTCCTGTGCATCAGCTGCAGTTTGAAGGCTTTCTCTTTTGTCTTCTATTTGTACTGCCAATCAAGCTGCTATCCAGCAAGCGCATTTCAAGGAGGCAATTTTTTACTACTATCGACTAACATCACTAGCAAGTGAGGGCTCAGAGGATTTAGAAATGAATTTAGTGCTTTAATTTACACTGTGCTAGCCATTTTTTGTGTATTGTTAATGTATGTATATTCTGAAACAATTCCATGAGACAATTACAGGTTTCTTATTTCTAAAAATTATGCATGAGATACTAGCTGCAAACATGTCTCCAAAACATAATTCTTTCCTTTGTATATATGTAATGCTACTATTTTCTTTAAAAAGTTTAAAGTGGAAAAAATGTCTATGCAAGTAAAGACATTTACTAAGCTGTACTGTATTTAACCAAAAAAAAAAAACCCCAAACCAAAACTAACAAAACCCAAACAAAAACAGAAACAAACAATCAAAAAAAAAAACCTCCCACCAAACCAACAAAAACCCCCCACATCTCCACCCC
>JAAGNO010003932.1:0-21469 GCA_033439905.1 Ceryle rudis | reverse complement strand
TTCTTTTCTTTTCTTTTCTTTTCTTTTCTTTTCTTTTCTTTTCTTTTCTTTTCTTTTCTTTTCTTTTCTTTTCTTCTGTTTTTCCTGTTTTGGAACACTTTCCTTACACAGTAAGATGACATCTAGGAGGCTAATGAGACCAAAACAAAGTTCTAACTCTCTCTTTTATATTTTGTGAAGCCAGTTCTTACCAAAATAGCACATTCAGGGAGAAGAAGCAGGAAAATCTGGCCAGTCCTTTAATTAGCAAGAGGCTGCAGAGACAGAACAGGGCAGATGCAGGACTCCAGTGCCCCAAAGACCAGGACCCATCCTGGCCACACATGGCTGGAGCAGGAGCCTAAAGGTTTCCTGAAGTGTGCTGCTTTTTCCAGGGTCAGTTGGGCAGTTGGGACCTGAGGAAAGGGAGGTGCAAGGCTGAGGATACGTTCCCTTGCTCTCCCCTAAGAGCATAACTCCATCATTTCAAATGTTCACTGTGCAGATGAACAACTGCCTTGAAGTCCCACCGTCCTGTGGAGTCAATATTCAACATCAGCCTGCAGGAGCAGGGAAAATGTTTAACTAATATTTGCAACTCAACATACATTTTTTTTTCACTTAAAATGAAAATGATTAATTAAAAGGACAGTGGCAAATGTGGTACATTTAACATTGTTGTCTTTTTTGAGCATGTAATTGAATTTTAATTTAATATGGTGTCCTTTTTTGTGGATTTGTTTAGGCAGGTCACCCATTTGTGAGATTTAGGTTTGCTTCTTTTTTCTGTTTTAATGGGTTTTGTCCAAACTCTGGTGTATGGAATAGAAAACTGGACATGGACATGGCCCCACCAGCCTTCATCAGACATTGCTGTCTAGTCCTTGATGCTGGCCAGGAGAAGTACTGTGTGATCAAGTACTGGGTGCAGTTCTGGGCCCCTCACTTCAGGAAGGATATTGAGGTGCTGGAGCGGGTCCAGGGGAGAGTGACAAGACCGGTGAAAGGACTGGAGGGAAAGTCTTATGAGGAGAGGCTGAGGGAGCTGGGGCTGTTCAGCCTGGGGAAGAGGAGACTCAGGGGGGACCTCATCACTCTCTATACCTACCTGGAAGGTAATTGTAGGCAAGTGGGGGCTGGACTCTTCTCCCGTGCAACCAACGACAGAATGAGAGGCCATGGCCTGAAGCGCACCCTTGCGGCGTTTAAGGAAAGATTGGATGTGGCACTTAGTGACATTCTCTAGCTAGGTGGTGTGGTGTCAGGTCTTAGGCTGGACTTGATGATCTCAAAGGTCTATTCCAGCCTCTGTGATAATTCTGTGTGTAATTCTGTGTGTAAGTAGCCGGGATGTGGGGGGCTCAGCACTGGGGTCCCCTGGCTGCTGGAGCAGAACAGGCTGCAGCAAGGTGTGGCCCTGTTGCCTCCATCCAACTGACAGGAAAATCAAATTATCTTATGGCATAAAAACTCAGGACTTGAGAGTTCTTGCCCTCATTTTCCATAGGGCTCAGGACACTTTGTGGACTCTTAGTCACCTTGTCTATAAAATGAGAGCAGTAACACCTCTGGGCATAGTGTATCCCTTCATGCAGTAATGAAAATCACATTTCAAAACCAATTAAACACTCATGAATGAAAGTCAAAATATGTCACCTGCAAAATAAAGGTCTTTATTTAATAGAGAAATGTTGCAATAAGTGACATATGCTATATACATTCCACTTAGCAACAAAGACTGTGTTGCATCTACACAAAAACATAGCAAAATAACATAGCAAAATAATTAGTATTAAATGTATTCAGCTGACAATTCAAAGTAGTAAGTATGGACAGAAGCTTATTGCCTTTTAGAACTGATGAGTAAAGGAAAGGGGTTTTAATTTTTCAGATGAAACTCTAGGTGTCACTCTTAGAAAACAAGACTCATGTCGGCTCTGGTTTCTTTTTGACTCTTCAGTCAACAGAGAAGGTGTTAGAGAATGTTTTGTAAGTAGTTTCCTTGGATGTCAAAGTCAGATATGCAGTTGGATTATGTTGTTGGGTTTTTTTGTTTGTTTGTTTGGGTTTTTTTTTTTTTTTTTTTTTTTTCTTCCCAATTCAGTTGGCACAAACTTAGAATTGAAATTAAAAATGAAGTGGAAGAAAGAAAGATGGGTATATAGCCAAAGACTAGGGTTATAAATCAGATATGAATTCAGTCCCACATTCCTATGTGACTGTAGGCCAGTTGCTTGGTTATGGTACTGTTCTCATTTGGCAAATGGAAAAACTATCAGCTATTTGCCCAAGTTAATTTATCTTTGCTTTGTGTGCAGAAATTCTCAGGAGGAAATTAATACCCATGTAGTGCCAATTGTTGTCACTATTGCTTGGAGCGGCTTGTCTTATTACATGTTTTGGTCTTTTTGGAGTAGTGACTTTTATTACAAGGCAAAAAAGGTATTTTGTGTCTGTTGCTGCAAAGGGTAGAATGAAAAATATGTGGCTGTGCATTAAAATTGTCACTAGCTCATAACTTCTTGAAAAACACTGATCTAGTGGAAAGTGGCAGCTGCACATGCAGTTTTGAAGTTATGTAAATTTATGTAATAAAGCAACAGTCAGCAAAGACAATTTCCATCACAGACAAGACCATGTAAATTTTTCTTTATTTTCCCTGAAGTGCTTTTTTCTCTGAAGTACAAAATCTTCAGAGCAGAGACTATCCCTTAATAAATAATTTCTGCTGTAACCAGAACCATCTAGAGCAAATTCCCAATCATAGCTGGAGCCTTGAGGTGGTATTATATAATGCAGTCCTTAGCAAATGCTGGGATAGTTGTCCTCAGAGAACATTAGGAGGATGATATTTTTTCCTGAAACATGGACATATGAATGGGGTTTGGACAATGATGTAACTTGTGTTGGATTTGGCTATTTGGTCACCCTTTCTGTGTGCCCACAACATGTACTAGTTTCTAGAGACATCAGTAACAGTCTCCTCACTGTGAAGGTGTGTGGCCAAAGGTGAAACACATGAACTTTTGATCTAGTGATTAATAAAATGCTTCCCAATATAGTCCCCTGTAGCTTCCAAATCCAGGCACCACTCAAGGCATCTTCCCCTTCAACAGCTGCAGGACATTTGGTGGGAGAGGGCTGTGAAGAGAAGGGGTGCCTAGGCAGGCAGTGCTGTTATGGGAATGGAAAGGTTACAGCCATGTTGTGGTCACCCAGCAGATTCCCTCACCTCTAGTCAAGCTTCTTCATATTCTAAATAACAGCTACCACGAGGGCATCTGTTCCTGAAAACTGACAGGAGCTGCTGAGCTGTGGGAGACTCACTCACCATGAACATCTGTGGCAAATGGTATTAGCTAAAATAAGGTTTTTTTTAAAAATTGGTGCTTAGCTCAACATTCCTATTCTGTTGGGTCCAGTGGACGACAGATTTGGAAATGTGAAGGCAGTCAGTAGATCTATGAAGAGCATTTCCAGAGGGAAAAGGGAGGTAATGGAAATAAAATACCATCGAGTGAAGGTAGACACTGTCAAGGAATATAGATGCTGGTCACAAATGTCAGGAGTAGGTTTGAATGCTAAATTGCAAAACATTATGGATAATGTTTTTTCAGCCCTATGGATGGGGTTGCAGCTCTGAAAGGCAACAATAATCATAAAGCCATAGGGACATAGGGTAAATGAGGCTGGCAGGGGTTGCTGGAGGTCTCTGGTCTGATGTTCTGATCAAAGCAGGGTCCACCAGGAGGTTAGACCAGGCTGCTCAGGGCTTTATCCAGCTGGATCTGGAAAATATCAGATAGAAGCCACAGAAGGCTGACTTTGAAGGGCCATTGCATCATTTCTACACAGGGTAAATTGTTACAGAGCTGAATGCAGCCACAGTGTGACCAGTGGGACTGTGCAGTGGTACTCTCCCATCACCAAATCATGCATAACACACCTGGTAGTCCCCTAGTTCACCCTGGCAAACCCTCCTTGGTGTCCAGATGTAACTAAATCAAATACAGTCCCATAGTGACTGCTGGCTGTGTCAGTCCCTCCATGAAAAGGGCAGTTGAAGGACAAGGGGCTTTGTTTCCATAGTAGAAAGAAAAACTAATAACAACTGTCTGGCCTCAAAATGTTTGTGTGAGATGAATGACAAACTGCAGGCAAGTGTCAAGTCCTTCAAGAGGAAAGAGTCAAATGAATTTTGAAATAGAATTAAAACAAATGAGAAGTCACGGATAAGTCACTTCTCTTTTGGTAAGTTATTTCTGAATAACTCACAGGTCTCTCACAGATAATGCTGAGACCCTGGGGGTGGAAAACCTCCCGCTCTGCTCTTGTTCTCACTCGTCTCCTTCTGGTGTTGGCACTGCCAGGGAGGTTTTTCTTGTGTGGCCCATAAAAGGGTCATGCAGATCTTCCTGCTCCTCAGCCATTGACTCTGTCTGGCCTCAGAATGCCTCCCCTCTTTACCCCAGGTCATGATGCCCATCTTAGAGATGTGTCATCTGGTAGGAGAAAGCAGCTTTCTGGCTCAGCAACCTGACAAAGCAGTGGAAGAACATGTCATGCTAAAATATTTAAGTAATAACAGTTATCTGATTGCTATTCCCTAATTTTTGAACAGACAGAGATAAAAAACTAAGAAAATCTAAGTTTAATATAGTTTATTGAAAAAGGGCCTATAATGGGAGAGGGAACTGGAGGAAGCTGACATGGCAGTGTAGAGGAAGAGCAAAGATGGGTGAGTAGCAGACGCTCAGCTGTAGCCTCAATGTGTTGATATATTTTGTTAAATTTTTGATAAATTTATTTTTTTTTTACCCCAGCCATCAACTGAGCACCACACAGACACTTGCTCACTCCCCTCACAGTAGGATGGGGATAAGTAAATTTGTGGGTTGAGTTAAGAATAGTTTAATAACTAAAATGAAATAAAATATAATAATAACAACAATAATAAAGAACTATAATAGTAGTAATAGTAATGAAAATTAATGTAACCAAAAAAAAAAAAAAAAGAGAGAGCAAAATAAAACCCAGCAAAGAGAAGTGATGCACAATGCAGATGCTCAACCCCTGCTGACTGATGCCTTAGAAGTGATCAGTCCATCCTGGCCAACTGTCCCCAGTTTATATACTAAGCATGACATTCTGTGGTGTGGAAAATTCCTCTGACTAGCTTGGGTCAGCTCTCCTGGCCATGCTCCCTCACAGCTTCTTGTGCATATGCTCACTGGCAGAGCATGGGAAACTGAAATATCCTTATCTTAGGGTGTTACTTAGCAACAGCTAAAACATCAGTGTGTTATTAACATTATCCTCACACCAAATCCAAAACTCAGCACTGTACTAACTACTATGAAGAAAATTAACTCTGTCCCAGCGAAAACCATCACATTAAAAAAAGTCTGTTTAAAGACAACAGGGAGTGGAGCTTCCAGCAGCTGGAGTTTCAGAGAAAACAATGACATTCAGTCAGAGACTATGAATGAGGTTGTATATAGATTCTAAGGTATATATACTTACTATAAATACTAAGATATTGGGCAGGTTTGGTTTTGCTTTTCAAACAGCCTTTTAATCAATTATCATGTTTTTCTTCTCTTTAAGGCCTCAAAACCACTTTGACATGCACAACATAAGAACAGAGTTTTGGGCTATTAGCACACATCTCATATTAACTGATGATTTTCCTTCCACTTTCCCGCAGTGCTGCTCATGTAAGTCGTTTTGGTACTCATGGTGCAGCCATGCTTTTAACAGAGCTGACGAGAAGGAAGTAACTTCCTTGAAGATACAAAGGTGCAGAGAGGGTTTTGTTTGCTTGTTTGCTTTCTCCTAAAGATTCAGTGAGAAGTAGTTAACAACAAAACACAGCATGATGGTTTTATCATTGAAGATGAAGCTCAGTAGCCCGTGTCCATTGTTAATAAAGCATCATCAATTATTTCCCGCTTTCTCCCTCCCCGCGTGAAAGAAGTGGTTTGTGCCAGCCCAGCTTGTGGTCCCTAACCATGAGCAAAGAACCCACTGCCGTCTCCTAGAAAAATTTTGTCATGTGAGCGTAAATATTTTCTCTGTTCTTGTATAATGATTAGGGAACAACCAGTAGCACTTTCCAAGTGATGAAGAAAGCTCACAGAGATAAACCACAGGCGCGATAAATTAGTCACTTGATAAAACTATTTACAATCGAGCCTCCTAGATGTGAGGAAATTTTTTTTTGGTGAATGAGAAACCACAGGTTGTCAGTGGAAAAGGCAACCTGTTTTTCTACCCACAACAGGGGAAAGAGTGTTTCATGTACGACGATGCCCCACGAGGGCTTGCAGAGGTGAATCCCAAGCTGGCGGACAACAGCTGTGGTGGTGGCTGGAGAAAGGCAGCCCACAACAGCCATCAATTCAGTTTCTTGGGTGGGTACCAGCCGTTAACTCCCACTCCTGGGAGGCTCCCCTCCTCCCTTCTTACCCCACTGCATGGAGGGGAGCTGCAACATGGAAGGTGACAGGGTGGCTGTGCCACTTCTCAGTTTCAGGCTATCTGGTGTTTTGAGGCAACTTTGACGTCAGTGTGGGAATGGGAGAGGGTTTCTCACTATGAAATGTTGTGGGGTTTTTAGAAAAATTTCCCATTCCACTTGGGCAAAGCCATTCAAAGTTTGGAGGAAATTGCAAGGTTGCAAATGGCTACAAAGAAGGCAGGTAGCAGCGGGTGCATGGCTGCGGTTTGAGTCAGTGATCAGCCACTCTGAGACCAGCAGCCTGGGCTTGCATGCCCTCTACTCACCAAAAGGCCTGCTAATACCAAAGAATGACAGAGGTGACTATCTTGCTGATATAAACCATGCTCAGATGATAGATATGTTCAACACAATCTGATTTCAGACCATGGAAAGCAAGGTCTTCGTGCTTATTCCTCTGTATAGAGAAAAAACAAGTGAAGGTTTTACAGATGGAAGGGAAGAAGCCACTGGGTAGGTGGCTACAATCTAGTAGAGTATTTCCCAGACCTAAACTCTAGGATGAATGTTTCAGTGACTGTAAAAAGACATCACATTTGTTATAAACTGCCCTGTTGTACTATGGCAAAAATAATTAATACAGGTGCTCAACTCAACCATGAATGAGGACTACTGAGAGGAAGAAGAAAGATGTAGCTTCTGCATGTGGTTTCACTATTGGTTTTCTGAGTCTGCTCCAACTTTTAATTTGTTTGAAACACGGGAGTGTTGCAAAGGATTTAAAGAAGAATTATAAGAAAATGTGCCCTCTGGTAAAGACAAGACATTAAATATATCAGTCAATCGAATCCATGAGAGGGCAGATAAAAAATCAACCAGATTGCAGTTTATCGACAGAAGTGACTTCATAAGAAATACCAGGTTTTTCTAATCAGATGGTAGAAAGCACAGCAAGATTTTAGTCTTCAGTATTAAAATTGGGAAATGCAGGAAATGCCTGACACTTGCAATAAGACAGCCACTCACCAGACCAACTGGTATAAATGATCATTTTTAAGGCTGTAAATGGAAACTGTATAGTTTTTTTGTAAGTTACATCCACCAGATACTGAACTCAGGGGTGGAATAGGATGCTTTGAAGAAGTTTTGTACCTCCGAACTTCCCTGTTCTTTTGGGAAGGCTGTTCCAGAATCTCATGCTCTGATATCCAGCAGTCTTCCATCTTCTGGTCTAAGTTTACTGATGGTCAATTAACAGACGTTTTGTCTAGTATCAATTTATTCTGTTAGCTTACAGGACACTGAATCTTCTGTTTCCCCACTCTAATGAAGTTCAGATAACAATTACGTCTTCTCTTAGTCTTTGTTTTTCTGAAACTGAACAAGGCAAACTCTTCTGGGTTTCTTTTATAAAACAGGAGTTCTCTACTTGCTGTCTGGACCATTTCTCTTTGGAACTCATCTATATATCACAGGGTTAACTCACAACTGTACATTGGCTTTATTCCCTTCCTCCCTCTTCTGGAAATACACCTTCACAGCATCTTTTCCATCGCACAATTTCCTTGATGGTTGCTGTGAAGAGCAGTAGTATCACAGGATCATTGTCCCCCAAAGTCTGGTCTCCCAGCTTCTTCTGACTAGAAGCCAAACACATGGACTGGCACTTGCACAGTCACATTTCTCTGTATTTTATTAATTCCATCTTCAGTAAATCAAGTTGTTTTCCCTTCAGCCTGCCTTTGACTGAACCCAGGCTGCATTTTATTTTTTCCTTATCCTTTCCTCTCCTTGCCTTTATCAGCTGATTACTATATAATTTGTTTAAAGCCTTGCACGCCACTAATCAGATAACATATCTCTTTATGCCTTACTTGTTTTTTCTTTTCTTTTTTTTTTAATGACAGCTATTGCATTTGCTGTTTTCCAATCTAAAAGTGCTGCCACTCATTAGACAGATTGATTAAAATTTCTCCCTACTGCAACCACGTTTTTCTGTGCCAATTTGTTTGGTTTGTTTCCTTGATAGGAAAACCTTTTACCTCACCTTCTCGCTTCTGCTTTTGCCTTAGAGGATACTGTTTCAATTCCTGTTGCTATCAGTCATCTTGACTTTGTTCTGTATTCTGTGTCAGCAACTCTCAGAATGATCTGGCTCACCTAGTACACTCACCAATGCTTCTTAATGTCCCCATCCATATTAAAAATTGAGATTGTCAGTTTAATTTTGGGCTACAATGTATACAGTCATCCAGCCCAGTCTTAACCTGTATGAACCTCACTTTTTCCTTATGGTCTATTCTTTACATGATGATGGCATGACAGGATTGATGGTTGTTGTGGCCTGAGCTCCTGTTAACAACTGGAGAATATCAGATGAGTTTCTGAAAACTCCTTCTGGTTATATTTTACCTGAAAGGAACTAATTTTTGCATGTTCCAAAAGTGCTCCCAAAGCAACCCAAAGTACAGTAAGTGGGATGATCAGGAGACAGTTTTAAAATTCCCATGCATTGAACAAAAGCAGGGGAAAAATTATTAACTAATCTAAAATTCCTTTGGGTACTTTTAAAGCAACTATTGAACCAGAATTGCTGGTTTTCCAAAAGAAAAATCTCTTATGGAAAGGTGAGAACATTTCAAGCATGTTGATATAAACCAGAGTTGGTGTGCCTGAACTCAAAGCCCTTTGTAATTGAAAATAAACTTTTATATCTGCTTTTGCAAAACTTTGAAAGGACTGTTGTACTTTGCCTGTGTACATGGAGATGGAGATCAGTGCACCACAGCTGAAGCCTCTTGTATCACAGCTCCTCTGCTACTGATATCCACACTAGATAGATTAAAATAAAACAACCCGTGCTTGTGTGGCACATGCTACAGTTTATCCCTTGATTTTGCTGCACAGATACGCACAGAATAGGCTGATGTGGCCAATCAGAGATATTGAAAAAGGATGAAGTGAGAGTCCACAGCCCTGTACACATTAATATGAAATGATAAAATTAGTTGAAGTGGGAGGGTAACATCATAACTTTCTTTCATGAGTTTTGAAAGTTTTTCCTAACTGCCATATAGACTTTCCTAGATATTAACTATATCTTGAGTAATTGGTAGAATGAATAAGCTTTCATGACAATCCGTGTTCAGAAAATATCTGTGTTCATAAGGCTATTCCCCTCCTTACGGTAATTAATCATTTAGACACTTTACATAACAACTCGTGGTCCATGATTAGTAGAATAAACTTTCTGTTGCATAGCTGTCAATTTTAATGAAAGGGGCAGGGGCTAAGCTGTATGACTTCTGAGTATCTCAGATGTGCATCAAATTGCTGACTTGGTTCAAAAGTTACTGACAAGGAAGGAACTGACATCTAGAGAAACTGCTTAAGTTTCATTTGCTTAGGAAAAAAGATTAGCAACACAACCTGTTACGGTACTTATGTTTTTATTACATTAAAGTATGCTACTTGAGATTCTGTTTTGATATCCAATATTTGTTCATTTTATTGTCGTTTTAGAAGCTTGCTTTATTTTATTTTAGGAGCAGAGACCCCTTAGCCACTTCAAAAAAAGCAACAGAAACTTAGTAATCCCATTTTTGTTTGTCTTTTAAGTATTTATTATTGGCTAATTAAATCTTTACATCACCTAAAGCGTACTAGAAGGTGTCCATTCAGAACACTTCATAGTTTTCAGTCCAGACCTTTACAAAAAGAAGATACGTGACTTTAAAATAAAGCGCATCTACACTCGACCCACAGTAGCTCTTCTATAGGCAGCCTTATTTCCTGTGGAGATGGAGAGGAAATGTACTTAGGGTGTGAAGCACATCTTCATTTTTTAACTACTAAAAAGCAAAGGTCTTGCATATTTCTCCTTTCACTTTAATTTCTTAATCTAACTGGAAAGTCATTGTAAGCAAATTGCTCTCAAGAAGTCTAGTTCTAAGTAAAATGTCATTTGTGGATGGATTGCTTGTATGCCTGACTTTCTGGTCTGCTCATAAGTGTTCTGGAGGCAGGACAGAAACAGGTAGGACCAACTCTGCATACTGATTTGCTTTTTTCTTGAGTAAAGATGACTGGCTTGCTTAGTCACACAATTATGAATGGCAATAAAGAGAGTGGTGGGCAAGGGAAATCCCCACCAAACTGTATCCTGGATTGTTTTAGAAGAAAGGATTGCATCACGCAGCAGATTTCTGCAACATGGAAAACTCCTGTGGATGTTTCCAAACAGTTATGACAAAGTATATCCACTCTGCAGGCTGGTTTGAAACATTTAATGGACATTGTCTTACTGATGCTTGAAAAAGATCGAGTTAGCCTCCAACATATGCCGACACCTACACAGTTTTGTTTGCATGTACATATGTGATATTAACAATTATAAATTGTATATGGGATAACATGTGAAAATGATTTAGATTTTTCCCCCAGGTGCTCACATCTCAACTTAGAATATTCAATAAGAAGTTAAAGCATTACAGGATTGCTTTCACTAGTGTTTTCCTCCAATTTTAAATACGTGTACTAATTTCCAACAACAAATGTGTCTGTACGCTTAAGGTACTTAAACTGTGAAAACAAATGCAACTGTACAATAAAATCTTGAATTCCTTTCTAAAAACTAGACCGGAAAGCTCCAATGCATATAAAAACCCACAACATAGAAAATCAATAAAAGGAGAAGAATGAATCACAAAACCCAAGATGCAGAGAAAATTTGTTAAACATAATGGGAGGAAGATGAGTGGGGCTGGCTCACTGACAGGTTGAAAGTCTGAAAAATACCATTTGGATATAGTACTGAGAGTGTATGGAAAATGTTAAGTTGATTGGGGGGGCTGTGATTTCCAATGTTATCGATCTCCGATGAATTTTCAGCAGAGTCATCTTCAGGAGGCTGCAAGCTGGCCTCTGATGAGGTCAATGGAGATCCCACACTGGATTCACCCAGCATATACAGCAATCAACAGATGATCCTAGACTGGCATCATCTGATCTTCTCTTTTTAAAAATAACATGGTCCTTTTGAAAATGCGCTCTGTGTGAGGTATTATTACAGATAGAGGATGCAGAAGTTCAGATGGCTTCTTTTGAAGGTGGATCTGATCCTGTGAAAATGAAAGTGAACAGCAGACTGCAAAAATACCAGAGGTCTTTGCATGGAAAGTTAGAGGAAAACATACTCTTATTTACTGGGAATTGTGGAAAGATGCTGTGTGCAAAATGTGATTTTTTTGCTGTCCATTAATGTACAGCAAAAATAGACACATACATATATATTCACAGGAAACAGCAGAAAGTCAGAACCACTGAACACGGATAAGTCAAATCACGGTGGAATTGTTTTCTTAATGAATTAGTTCTGTTAAAGTGAATTAAAATGTTACCTTAAGTCTAATGGAAATATTTCTGGAAAAGGTTATGGAAATACTAGCATGCTGGTCTCATGAAGAGCAGGGCTATTACGAAAGAACTAGAAAACCTTGGAAGATCTACTTTGGGGAGAACTATTTTAATAGAATATATCTTTATTTTCTAGACTTCACATTCACCAAGACACAGACTGTCTTATCTGAAGTCAGTACATTGTACTGACAGCATTGGCTTGATAACTTTGCCTGGATAACATTAAAAATTAACAACATGAATGTTGTGGGTGCTGCTAGTGCCTACAAAGCCTAGTTGGAAGTATTTCAAAGGTCTTTAGGAAGAATCTTGAAGCAACTACATTTAAATAATACTTTTTTTGTTCTGTTTGCTTTACTAAGCTTTTAGAAGTTCTGGTTCTCAATCTTTTCCCTGCAACCACAATGATTAAAAAGAAATTAGATAAAAACTGAAAAAAAACCCCAAAACTCTGAAATAAACTCTGAGATTCATGGAATCATGTAAGACAAGAAGATGGGTCTTTAAAAAAGAAACAAATACTGTAAGGTTCATGATATAATGCTCAGAACCAGCAGTACCATCAAAGGATTTTATGGTGCTGAAAATAGAAAACTTTCATGAATAAGTGGTTTATTCTTCTTGGAAGAATGAAGAAGAGCTGGTGAAAATGAAAGGTTTTATGTGAAAAACCCCATAGACACTGTGGTTATAACACAGAAGGTATTTTATGCAGTGGCAGCCATACTTTGGGCTGCTGCTGTGCCAACAGTTGTGCTGCTTTTCCATTGATATGGACATAAACTAAAACTGAGGAAGATTTTAAATTTTCTTCTATTTTATAGGTAATAGATTTTAATGGATTTTGGATACATGAAAATACTCTGAAGAGTAGAAGCATAGAGTAAAAGCATACACCATGTTTGTCCATCACTGTCTTCTACAATGCCATCATTGTTTTTCATAATTTACTATGAGAAAAATAGCATTTTAGAATTGCACTTGCCTTTCTCATGGTTAGCTCCCACTGGTAGCTCATAGTTTCTTAATAATTCATATATGCAAACATGAGTCCTGAATATTCAAATTATGCTATTACTGGAGTCTTTAGACAGTACAATGCTGATAGTCCTACAGTTAGGAGTGGCCAACAAGTCCACAATAGGTTGTAAGAAATGTCAGTCCAGAACAGCTATTCACAGTTATCCTCTTCCTGGGCAAAGCAAAAGCTTGAACTCTTACTTAAAGAATGGATGAGTACTCAGACCATGAGGGGGCTGTTATTTCCTTGTACAAATCTAGAAAATAGTTAGTGTTTTGTGGGGAAAGGTTTTCCCAACTTATAAACATTTTCCATCCTGCATGGGGTTACCAAATTCAATTTCTGAAGGGAAGTATGAAACAGATGACTTATATCAGTCAAGGTACCGTGATTTTAATAAGTTTGAAATTACACTCTAACACTTAAAGTTGTAACCATCAGCTCATAATCTGTCTGCACACCTGTCTCTCTAGATGTCTGACACCATTGGGTATTAGTTTCCTCTTCCTTCCCTTTCTTTGGAAGACTCAGTAGCTAATGTGTGTGAGAAGTTTTGTGAGTAGAATGAAGGATAAATAATATACATTTTCGCTTTGCAAACTGCATGTCGATGGGAGTATATACTGGAGGTCAAACAGTCTTCCCCGTGTCATATTTCAGCTGGTATGAACTGATTTTCCAGTTCTCTCAAATAGCAGCATTTTCAAAAAGTGCCTAGAATGGGCAGGATAGAGTATTTTGTTTAGAAAAATGTCAAACCAGTTCAGTTAGAGAATTTCAGAACATTTCTCTGCACCATTTTTTTTTTTCTTATAAAACAAAGTAGCTGTTTTGCACCAACATTGTACCTAATGATGACTGCGACCATCCTCTAAATCACAGACATCCGGTGGTCACAAGTAGACAGCTACATCCACCACAATGTGTAGCACCTATGAAACATAGCCAGATATAATAGGTGAGTGGTGGAGAAAAATTTTAGTCTTATGGTGTGTTTGTAAGGGTCAGTTGCAAAGTTGTGAAGCCTGACTATCAAGATATCGGCTTTGTAGATAATGGTAATGTGAATAGCATTTAGTAATTACACAGCACTGGTACAATGCATATGCAAACTTTAATCACGTATGCTCCTTACCCACCCCCAGCATTGCGAAGGAGGTATCAAAGGAATAATTTCTGCTGCTTTATAGGAAAGGAAGACTAAGAGTTGAAGTGTGATGTAAGGTCAAAATGACAACTCAGAGAGGGTTTTCCAACCCTGAACTGCTTTCCTTGGGCAGTGGTAACAGAGGAAGCCACTGAGTTTTAGAGAAACGAAAGTCTAGCAGAGATCTGCTGGGCTGGTGAGGGCAGTTCCTTACTAACCCCTCAGCCAGCACGCTGAGGTGTATGCATAAAACAAAAAATGAAAGGGAAAACCTTTAATCAGTGGTCATAGTGAAATCTGACATGACTTTGCAAGGACATTATTGGGTAATTGGTGTAAGGTGTTGTATGAACAGAAGGGTGTGAAACCTCTGCTTTGCATGAAGACTCAGATGACTTCCAGTCAGCAAAATGAAAAAATGCCTTGGTTTCATTTCCTACTGTGTTTGGAACAGATGACAGTCCAGCTGTGACTGTGGAGCCACACAGGATGACCACTTCAATTCTATGCAGTGCAAGACTTTTCAAAACTATTCTGGCACCTTTTTCAGCTTTATTAGGACTAGTTCTGGGGGAAAGAGGTTGTGTTAGTGCTGAGTGTTCAATCCCCTCCAGCACACACTCATTTATTCAAATGTAAAGGATTTGGAAAAGGGATGTTATATTTCTGTATTAAAATACATTTCTGCCCCGCTGATGATTTACAACATAACATTCAACTTTTTGTGTGAGAACTTATATGTGGAGATTATTAGAAGGCCTGAATCTACCATCCAGAGGCAGAAGAGGGTATCTGAAAATCAGACCTACACTCAGAAGATAGCATGACAGAGCCAGACATCATGTCTTCCTTATTTTCAACTCTTTGCTTAATTTTTTGCCTCATTTTATGATACAATAATTGTAGCTCTGCTTCGTGAGCAAAGGACTGCAACGGGACTAGTAGACCCTGTTTGTATTCCTAGGTTTACCCTTCCTAGATGCTGAATGATCATGAATCATCCCATTGCTTTGTGCTTCCATTTTCTTACCTGCAAAATTGGGTGCTTGACAGTGGTCTCCTCTGAAAGGTGAGGAGATCTAGTGATAAAATTAGCCGTATCAAGTCCCAAAGTTTGAAATTTTCTCTCTTTCTGATATTTCATCCTCCTGTTATTTTTAAAAGTTCAGTAGTAATGGGAGACCAAATGGAGGTCACCTGGGAGACACAGCCTACTGTGGATGACATGAGTGTCTGCCAGGTTTAATAAGGCAGCCTAACCCAGTGGAGAACCTCTGTATGAATAGCTGAATGCACAGGAGGGCAATGGTATGGACTTAATCTTCTAGCTCCTGGAATTACATCTTCTACCTGTCTGGATAATTACAGCAATTATCTGTGTCCAGTTGTGTTGTGATTTTTCCTCAACGTGTTAAGAAGACTGAGCTGTCTGCGTAAAGAATCTTTCCCAAACTCCTTACTTGCAGCTATTCTTTGCATACTCTTTAGTAATTCATCAGAAAAACACTGTTCATATTTGTGCTGTAATGGCAAAATTTGGGCTTGATGACCCAGTCCCTCTTCCAGTTGTATGTTTCTGACAGCATAAAGAGTGCAATATGTAACAGAAATCATTCTCCTGCCACTTGACATCCCCTTTCAAATACTTTGCTAAAGAATTGCTCCATAGGCTCATGGCCAGTTGATGTGCCTCAGCATGTGTCTCTCACCTTTTAAAATATGCTTGTTTTTTTCCTGTATGTATAAAACTACATTTAACTCTGCCACAACATGTCATATGATGGTGCTTGCCTTGCAAAGAAATCCAGATGTTTCAACATTACCAATAGGTTTGTTCAGTGTGCAGATATTTGTGAGTCCACTTTGGACTTTGGTGGGACGTCCATTTTGTCACCGTACTTGAAGGTATTTAAAAGATGTGTAGGTGTGGCACTTAGAAACATGGTTCAGTGGTGGACTTAGTAGTGTTAGGTTAATGGTTGGACTCAATGACTTTAAAGGATTTTTGCAACATAAATTGTTCTGTAATTTTATGATTCTATGATTCTATTTTCTAGCATAAAATCATAGAATCGGGATAGCTTGTGTTGGAAGGGATCTTTGAAGATTGTTTAGTCCATGGGCAGGCATGATAACTTTGCATTTTTTACGGTGCTTTGAAACGTCCTTGAATAGCATTATCACCTCACCTCCATGTCAACACTTCTAGCAATAAAGTTATTGCTTAAACAGTTTTAATTTCCTAAACTAAACCCAAGATGGGCATTGCATAGCACTACTGCCCCAAGTGGATTCCAGCCCCCAGTTTTGTTCAGTACTGCACTTATTGTGAGATGTGTGCCATCTGTCCACACTGGTGCTCCCAGGGTGTTTAGCATGCAGCTTTTGGGCTTGCTATTGCTGGTGAGATTGGTTCTTGCCTCTGCAAAATGGCAGTTCCCTGTTTGCAGTCACAGTAGTAGGCTAGATCTATTCGATGGATGGAGGTCCTCTTTCAAGGTGCAATGAAAAATGTTTGATGGCGTTGGTGGGCATTTGCTGAGATAGGAGGTACTGCTGGGGAAGGGGCCAGCTTCTTGTGAGGAACACCCAAAGAGCCACCCAGGGCTGTTCTGGAGAGCTCAAATCATGCCTGTTGAGGGCCAGTTTAATTCTCCTCTGTTTCTGATGACTTACAGACATTCTCCACTGCAGCCTGTGTGAGTTGAGCTTACAAGTGCCTTCTTCCTGATCCTCTTTTTTCATTTTCCCTATGGGCTCCTTCTTTCTTTCCCTTGAAGGTTCCTGCCTACCCCATGTCCATATGCTACAGCCTAAAATAACTCTGATTTCTTCATAAGACTCTTCACAGTAAGCTCATTTCTTGTGATAGCCATCAAAGCAGAGTTCAGTTCCTGTACAAAAACCTTTTCCACAGCTATCCTCAGTGCAGTTGTTTCAGGGGTTTGTATGCACTTGGGGACCATCTTGTCTGTCTTCTTCAACTGGACTTTTTTCATGCATGTCTTTCTGTTTTCATATTCTACACTCATGAGTGGAAACAAATAGGCAGGTGGGAACTTTAATTATTGCTAAGTAGAAATGAGTGTTTAGAGTACTAAATACTCTGCTGTTGCAGGTAATAGATGACCACAAAGGAATTTAATATGATGCATCACTGCATCCATGCTGGAACATCATTTTCCCTGAGCCTATTATGAATCTGGAGGTGAAGAATGAGAAAGCAACAGAAATGCACTTTAGACCATCAAAAACATGCAAGCAGTGTTTCACAAAAGGTCCGCAGTAGGGAGAACATTTAGATATCTAAGTGACTCTGAACAATGCCGTGGCAATCTCAGTGGTTACTTTAGAAGAATACTAGAAATGAGTTCATTGTTATACTGACCCTTTAATCACACAAAATGATTTTTTTCAGATTGTGTGTAAAAATATGCTTAAGCCACAATGCACACTACTCAGTGAGTATCATAATTTCCCCCTTTTCCCCAGCCACGTGTAAAAGAAACTACAGAACCTGCCACGTAAATGTTACCCATTGTCGAACCACTGAAAATTTTTCCAGGACCGTGCTTTAAGAAAGATGCTTTCGAGGGATTACCTTGATTAGCCAAAACTGAAGGGTTCTTATCTTACACTATCTTGTCTAAATATACACAGCCTGTGATGACGAAATGAAAAATTTCAAGACCAGGTATAAATACCACTGACAGGCAGATGAAGTTCATTCGTCTACTTTCTTCTAATAGAAGATTTAACTATTAGAAGTTGAAGCTCACTGCTTAGAGCTGACATCTCCCAGAACTTATCTTAGAATTTTAACTGAACCATCACCAAGACAATGTCTTGCCATACCTACAGCTTGTTTGTTCTGTCTGTCATCATGATTTATTTTGGACATTTTGGAAATAGCTTAAATCTTGCTCAACTTCAAAATGATATAGACCTACTGAAAGCTGACTTCGTAAGTATGGTCTTCTATTGCATTTCTCTTCGCCTTCTGCTTGTGCTTTAGATATAGTCCAGACTTGAACACTGCTTGACATACTCAATGTGTATCAATAGAGGGTAACTCTGGAACAAAGTTTTTGGTTGCATCTTTTCTTTAAAGCAAGAATATGGACAATTTATTTGGTTTTGCTAACCCCTTTCACTAGCATGATTCACTTTTTCAACAGTCATGGTTAGTGTACTAGTTTGCATTTATTTCAGGGGCACAAAAGCTTTCACAAGAACTTCTCCCATCTCTATTCAGCCTCTGATTACATGGAATGTTTTATAAGAAGAATTCAATGCAGTTTATGACGAATGAATGAATCCTGATTCAGTTTTATTCAGATGCAATTTACTGACACTTTTTAAGTTTTGGGTTAGCAATGTTAATGTGGGATTTAATATTAGCAATATAAATGAAATGGAAAAGAACTTTTGCTTTAACAAATGCATCTGGAACTTAGTGGTAATAGTAGTAGTGTGTTGCCTAGAGGTGTTTCCTACTGCTTATTCTTTTGCACCCTCCAGCCATCCTGCTTCCATATTTGTGACTATGATCCGTCATGAGAATTACTTCTTTTCAGACAGCATTTTGCTAACTTGATAACTGTAATGTTAATTCACCAGTCTTCATCTAGGAGGCATTAAAATAGTTCACAGTTGACTTCAGATGGGACTAGACATAGAGATAACAGATTTACAGTAATGTCAGTTCTAATTAACAGTTTTTATTCTCAACATTTTTTTTTCCTTAAATGTATGAAAGCAACAGCAAGAGTTTTGTCTCTTCCTATTTGCAGCTCTGATTTTGTCAGAACTTTTCGCATATGAAAGTTGAAATTCAGCAGTCAAAGAATCACACAAAGAAGCCTGGTGTGGTACTTCAGTGTTTGGAGATTGACAGGAAACTGACTGTAAAATTGTCATTATATCTTAAATTTATCATTAGCATAAACCAGAGATCTTTTCACTAGAGTATATATAACTGTCAGAGAGATCCTGAGCCGTGGTGATCTTCTTGCACTGACATTAAAAACTCTGGTCCACAGCAGGTGCTCCCAACCTTTCAGAAGAACGGCAAAATATCTTTAGCAATGTGCTCAGCATGGGGAGCCAATCAGCCTACAAAGTTTCTGTCAGACTGCAAGTTTTTCCTTTGCACTCACTATATTTAAATCACTGGGCAGACAATAAAGGAAATAGTGACTGTTGTATACAAAATGAAAAAAAAAAAAAAAAAAAAAAAAAAGAGAAACACAGAGAAAAGGAAATGATTCAATTTAACTTTCCTTAGTAGGGGAATTCTATTGTTCTTTGTTTTCTTAGAATCTGCTGCAGTGTATGGCTAACATCTGATGGTTAAACTCTGTCCCTGTGAACCTCTTAGTAGCCTGGTGATCTTGTATATCCCCACATCTGCCTGTGGGCTACTGGGCTATTCTCCAATTCTACAAACTGTAGTTTTATAGTAAAGTTAATTGGTTTTTATTCCACATGAGGTTTTTCTAAGATTGAATGAATCCAATGCCACGGACTACATACTAGTGGACTTCAGCTTACCAGAAAACATGCCAAGATGACATCTGACAATTTTCTATGCAGTTGTTATGCTTATGATTTTTAATTTTCAGCTGTGAATATCAAAACTTGCAAGGAGCATTTGGTAATACAGATGGTGCCAAATATCTCTATTTGGATCACTTACAGCAGAAGACACTGAAAAGCAGTCTAATGCCATTTTTGATACTAGGCAGTCATCCAATGTAATTTGGTGCTTAGAGAAGTGACAGCATTGTAATAGTTATAGTAAAAGTTATATGTTTTTTGCTGCTCGTTTGAATAGAGAATGCTAATTTGTCCTGTGATGACTATTGTTTTTATAAGAGATCCATTTGTTCTTTGTCACAGAACTCAAGTCATGCAGATGTAGCTGACGGTGGACCTGTTTTTACAGAGAAACTAATAAACTGGACAGAGGTGAGTCAGAACCAGATATGACAAAGCATCTCAGGCAATTTGTGGGGCCCTTTTGGTACAAAGCAGCTTCCAGGGCCAGCTTAACCAGCTGGGGTAGAACAAACAAAAAAGGCTGCTTTGGTAGCTTGAAAATGAGAAAAACATCCCCATAAAAATGTTTCCCATAAGGATCGAGGTGCTTTATGCTGCACCATAAACCAATCCTGAGGTACACCCCAGCCCAGGAGATGAGTTGCAGTATCTTCTTCATCATCCTATTTCAGGTGGCAGTGAGAGCCCCTTGATGCTGCATTTTAGCTTTGTTCATTTTCCTGCTGATGGTCATTCACAGACGTTTCTTTCTGACTGTTTTTCAACAGAGAAATGAAAAAAGGATAATTCTGAGCCAGATTGTTTCCATGTACTTGGAAATGCTTAAAAACGCTGACAAGTCAAAAGTACACGTAAAGCACATATCTGAGGAGCTCTATACACTGAAAAACAGCCTTCCTGATGGCTTAAAGAAGATGAAAGACCTCATGGACCTGGCAAAGCTTCAGGTAAGGCTCTTCTTCTGCCTCCAAGGCTTATGACACTATATTTTCCAGTTGAGATTTGTGTGTGACTCAAGCAAGTAATGCTTCAGTAACCCATCTGGTAACCGCTGTCTGGCTCTGCTTACACTGGAAAATCTAACGTTTCCAGCTGCAAGGGGCTGCTGTGGGTCTGCGGTGTGGGGTGTCAGAGCAGGGGCTGCCCTTCCTGAGTCTTGCTGGAGTCTCGCATAAAGGTGCCAGCAGCGCTGCAGTGTCATCTGCCCACCAGAGCTGCCACTCACATGGCTGTTTGTGGTTTAGAAACTGAGTGGGAAAGTTGCACCCTGCTATGGCACTTGGAGGCACTTAGCTTATCGAGCGAGTGTCAACGGCACGAACCACCAACCTCTGCAGAGGTCTGCAGCCATGGAATAGCTGCTTGTGGATAACTCACATATCATTGCAATTACTACAGAGTAGCTCCTTTTCACAGAATATGTCTGGTCTGTGTTGTGTTGCAAAGTAGCACAGAAAGTGGAAAATTTTTAAAAACCTTTGACAGAGTGGCTGTGTTGTAGGCATTAGGTACTAGAATAATTGGAAACTGCAAATGCCTGTCTGGTTTACCTTGGTAGCAGTATAGCCTGTAGGATAAGATCAGTAAATACTTATATGTCTTGGCATGACCTTTATTACGCTTGTTTCTTATAACAGATGAGTGACTTGAAAATTCAACGCAAAGCTGTGAATGAGCTGTTCAGCGTCTTACAAAAGCTGGTGGAGACTTCAGCTTCTCTCAAAAGGAAAAGAAGCCAGTGTCAGAGGAAGTGCAAATGCTAATGACATTATATAACCTCTTGTACAGAGTTATTGTGCAAATTTTGTTATGATGCACATTTTTTAATGATAGTTTTTTAAGTTTTTATACATTTATTTATTAATATTTAAGTATTTTAAAT
>JAAGNO010003927.1:0-20492 GCA_033439905.1 Ceryle rudis | reverse complement strand
GCGGGGCCGTCCCGACGCAGCCTTTCGGGACGGCTTTTAGCACCCCCCAGGTGGGGGTGTAGCGCTGCTTGCAGAGCGGCCCCGCGCCCCCAGCCCCTCCCGCCAGCTCGGGCTGGGGGGAGAGGGCGGCGATCCCCCCTCGGTCAGAGCAGCGGAGCCTGCATCCCAGGCCGGCTGCAGCCAGCGACCCCTCAGCCTGTTCCTGCGCGGGGCAGAGGCTGCTCCTGCCCGCAGGAGAAGCTGAGGTACCTCCTGCTTGCAGGGTGAGGAGTGGAGAGTTGCCCAGCACCTCCTGAACGGGTGTCTCTCCCCACTGTGCCTGGGGGAAGATCATGTCATGGGGGGCACCCCTGCATGCTCTCTGGGGTTCATTTTAGCCTCTTCCTGACAACTCTGCAAGATTAATTCCCGGGGCACTGCCAGAACCCCTCATCCCCTAAGGGCTTCCTGGGGACATGAGTGTGTTGCCCCACATGGTCCCAGCACTTGCATTTAGGAGCTGCCTGTGGTGTCCTCAGCCAGGACTCTGGTTTGGCTGAGGTTGTGCTGGGGGAACAGGCACTGGGTTCACACCTGGCTCTGAGCTGTCAGGCAGCACAGCTGGCAGCAGCCCTCCTGCCTTCAGGGTGTGGGGGGGACCACCTTGAGCTGGTAGGGGTGCAGCTGGTTTGTTCCACAGCCCCTCTGCCAGCAGCAGCACTGGGGCAACGGCACTAGATACTGGTGCGTGGCGGCAGTGCTGATGCTGGTCTTCCTGTGCAGATCACCCAGCACGATGAGCTATGCTGATAAAGCAGCCTTGGATGCACAGCTCTCAGGACATGCAGCATTTATCCTGCTCCTGCAGGTCTGCATCTCTTCTGGTTTCATTCACCCCAGGTAACGACCCAGCTGCATCCTCACAGGGCCTGTGCAAAGGGACAGTGCTGCAGGGAACCCACAGCCCTTCACTACCTGCAACATCCCCATGGGCCTCCCCAGAGTTGTAAGGTGTATGAGCATCCAGCTGCGTGCAACCAGCACAGCCACAGAGAAGCAGAGCTCTGTACTCCTGCAAAAGTGGAACAAGGAGAGATTTAAAAGACCCACGGGGAGTACAGGAGCTCCGGTTCCAAGGCCTGGCTCTGGGGAGAGCCCGGAGGTCTGCAGGCTGGTGCCCAGCATGTCAGCACTGGGCAGGTGAGGGCGTGGTGTCACCCACTTGCACAAAGCACAGGGTGGCTTGTCGTGTGCCAGGGCAGGTGGACAGATTGCCCAGCAGATGGGACCAACTCACACCAAGGAGCAGAGGCCTGGGCGGGCACGGGGGGCAGGTCCCTGGGGGCTCCCCCAGCCAGGGGACTAGTGTAGCAAGGGTAGGAGGGTGAGGAGTCCTTTGGGTTCCCTTTGTAGATGCTAAATGTAATGTTACGTACTGCCGATGGAATTTTGTTATGCCAGCATGTGTCCGGGACTGGTCTGGCCCAGGGGCCAGGAACACCTGACTGGTGTTCCTGCAGACAAGAATAAGGACCTAGCTGCAGCACCAGGCAAGGAGAATTCATTCTCTTTTGAGCCCATGGCCCTTCCCTTGGGCATAGCAACAGGGAGAAGCACAAGGGCAGGGGTTACCCTGCTGTTCTGCCAGTGCTGCCCTGGCATCACAGACCTGCAGGCAGGGCAGGGTTGCACAGGCTGCCAGAGCCCTGGCAGCAGGAAGAAGAGGGTCCTGGGACCACTCTCTCCTCCATCCTTCCACCTGCTTCAACAGCATGAGGGAGCTTTCCTGGCCTCATCCCCTGGAACACCTGACACCCACAGTCTCGTGTCACTCCTGTTCTCCCCACACCCAACACTTTGTCACCACTCCCAAGGTAACAAATTAGCTGGCCCTGGCTGGCCCCATCTCCCAGAGGAAGCCAGAGAGGGGGGACCTGCCACCCATAGGGATGCTTGGGCCAGGCAGCCACCCCTGACTGAAAGAACCAGCTGGAGGTGCTCAAGGAGGAGGGGACAGAGAAGGAGGATAAGGTTTTTTTTCACTGCACCATGCTGTGTGCCCACTCCTCTGCATGCCAACACCAGGGCAGTGCCCATGGAACATCCTGCTATTATAAACAGTGACATCATGCTGGCAAAGTTCCAGGGCTCTCAGACCCTCTTCTCAGGGCATCCCATGGCAGAGGGCCCTAGTGGTGCCCAGCTCCCAGGCAGGGGAGAAGCTTCTCTACTTCCCTGGGGCCGCAGGAGCAGGAGGGCTCTATGCCTCCTTGTCGTCCTCTCCCTCCTGAGGACTGCACCCTTGGGTGTGAGGATGTGCCAAGATCTTCCTGGACAGAAGGTCCCTGGACACCACATAGCTGTGCTAGTGCTGAGACTGGCATGAAGATAGGCCAGAGCAGCAGGACCTGGTGGTAGATGCAGGGCTGCCTAGGGGTGGGTGCACCCCACAGAGACCTGTCAGGACAAAGGATGGGCTGCTCCCCCAGATCTCCTGCTGGGTGTGGATGGAGGCTGGGCAGGGCAGAGTGAGTGGCCAGGGGACACATATGGGAGGGTGTCTGTGAAGTAGTGGGACGAGCGGTAAAATGAGAGGTGGGAGACAGGAGCAGCATGGCAGCTCTGCTGTGGCCAGACCAGCCACAGGGACTATCTGCTTGCACAGAACTGGTGAACTGGTGCCATTTGCTTAGGACAGGGCATTTGTGCCTAAGCACATGTCCCCATTTCTCAGGTATGACTCACATCCTGCTGGGAGCAGGTGTAGGATCAGGTGTGATGGATTCCTCACATCCTACTGCTGGCACTGGCACCAGGCAGCTTCCTGCCGGCCCTGCGTGTGCTACATCACCAGGGATGGGAAGGAGCTATGTGACAAGGAAGGTCCAACTTCTGGAGTGCCACACTGCCTGAGGAGGAGCAACACTGTTGCGGGCACAGAGGAGCTCAGTTGTCATGCCGGGCTGGCACATATGGGAACCAGCGTGCAGAGAACACACACCACTTCTCTATGAGATAGAAGCAATTTACCTCAAGTGTGGATCTCCAAGGCTGGACCTCTGTTGAACCCCTCTACCTGCACACAAGGAAGAGAACAGGCGGGTTTGTCCATCTGTCTCCAGGCTCTAGGCTGTTCATGCTGCCCACAGAGGAGCAGGTGCCCTGGCCTAGGGCTGGGTATGTGCGTCAGGCAGCTGTGGTGTGCTGCAGAGCAAAGGCACGTTGAGCATCAGTGTGTGTCACACATCTTGCTGTGCCAGGGGCCTGACTCTGCACTGGTGCCACCCTGCAAACAGGAGCAACTGCTGGCAAGCGCTCATGAGGCTCAGCCTGTGCAGGGCACACACCCACGCTCCTCAGTGGGAGCCTCTTGCAGAGGGAGGACCCTGTCCTGCACACACACGCACTGGGTCACCCAGCGCATCCTCTCTGCCTGCACCGAGCCCTTGTCCAGCTCACAGCCTGCTGAGGGGGCTGCGGCTCTGGGGCACTGAGCTCCTGCCCTACCACAGCCTTGGCTGGCAGGAGTTAAACCCTTAGATGAGATAATCCATTGCCTGGATTTTTCCTTCTGCTCACCTTTGGCCCTTGCCCTTTGTGGAGTCCCCTGGGGACCCTGTGAAGCAAACACAGCTTGTTCCATTCCCTGCCCTGCCAAAGGAGTGAGCAAGGGACCCAGCAGGACTGTGCAGAGTCCTTTGCCAGAGCCTGTCCTGTGACACCACATCAACCATGGGAGCCTGGATCTGCTCCTGCTGCAGTGCTTCACACACTGTCCTGCTCCTCCCTGAGGACCTCCTGGCCATGAATCCACCTCACCTATGCTCCCGGGAAGGAGAGAAGAGGGGAAACACCATCAGTCCTCAGTGCTGCAGGAGCCCAGCAGCCCAGATATGGACTGTGGCACTGCACAGCACCCTGCAGTGCAGGACACAAGTGCAGGCAGAACACTGTGTCTGCTGGGAGCGGAGGGAGCTTGGAGGCAGAGGCTGGAGTGGAGACGGCATCTGCTCAGAGCACAGTCCCCAAGGTTGCAGACTGCTTCCTGGCAGTGGGCCTGGGGGACTGGAGTGCTTGAGAACGGTCAGGGCTTTGGTGTCAGCATCTCCAGCACTGGCAGGGTTGCCAGCCTGTGAGGAAGAGTGGGCTTCTACTTTTCCTGCTGTATGTTGGCATTTCCAGATCGATTTGCCATGGCAACGTGAGTGCCCAGACAAAGCACATGGTCCCTGTCCTGGCTGTACAGCTGCCAAGGCTGGGTGCCTGCAGAGGCACTCAGTGGCCTTGCTCCCTCCAGCACTGGCATCTGAGCTTGTCACTGAGCTGTGACCCAGCACAGCCAGGGCTGCTAGGCTGCAGAGCAACCCCCTTCAGCCTGCCCACACCTCTGAGTGTCACTTGTCTGCCTTTCCTCCTTCCCCTGAAAGGTTGTTACCGTCCCAAAGTACAGGGGCACTGACCCACAGGGTCTCACCCTGCTCTGCTTTGCACCTAGAGCAGCTGTGGGAATCAGGTCCCAGGGAGACCGTAGCTCCTGGCCGTCTCAAAAGCCCCACTTGGAGCTGGAGACAAAGACCATGGTGCTTTTGGACCAGAGGGAGGCTCCAGCTTGGCCTCAGCTCTGGGAGCTTGCACAAGGCCCTGGCTGTGTGTGACTGGGAGGGAGGCTGCTTTAGTATGTTCACAAGCAGGACATTCCTAAGAGGTGACCCGTTCCTCCCCAGCACCCCTCCCCCCCTCGCCTTTCCAATTTCTTTGTCACATAGTGTGAACACAGCTATTTTTTCCCTTTTGAGGATACCTCTGGAGTCTATAAATCATAATGCCAAGATCTACTGTGGCCAAGAAAGGAATGGCTTGGAAAAATGTCGGGGTTTGGGAAAGATGTCACTCCTGGTAACTTACACCTAAAACCCAGGCTCCAGACAACCCCAAACATGTCAGCCCTTCCAGAGACTTCCCAGCACCCACCTGCATATCCCACAACCTTGCCTGTCAGGGTTATTTGCCACCAGGATGCTGAGGGGGAGCTGAGGGATCAGTTTTTCAGACTGCCCTAAGAACTGGCTTCATTCACAAGCTGTGTGTTGAGAAAAGGATAACTCTTCTTGCAGGGATGGGTTCGGGGAAGGTCCTCGGGGTCACAGAGACACTAAAGAGGCAAGGCCAAACAGTTCTGGTCAGAGATAATCAGAACCCCTGGATTCCCCTGAGTCCTCCCTGCAGCCTTGTGCCAAGGCAAACAGACTGCTTGTACCCAAGCAGCAAAACTGGCTGTGCAAAGGAAGACGCAGCACCAAGCCCAGGGCTAGCTGGAGCATCCTGCACACCCCAGTCTTGCAGGCAGGCTGCTGGCAGTCCCAACAAGGAGCAGCTTCCCTGCCAGGACTGGGGAGCTGGGGACAAATCTGTGGGGAGGGCCCCTTGTGCCTTAATGCTCCCTGGCTGCTCTCTCATGGGTCCCCCCGAAGCATCAAAACAGCATCACAGGCACCAGTGCCACATTGCTCCAAGGCACCTGGAAGCTGTAATGTTATGGAAAACCTGCAAGAGACCAGTACTGGTATTTGCTAATGTCCCAGGTTCATGAAGGATCCCCATTTCACAAAGGACAGTGCTCACACACAGAGCGAATAAGCAAAAATGATTTTATTCAAGCACTCACACACACAGCTAATAAGCAAAACCAAATGTTACTCAAGCAAACCCAACTAGTTACCTCATATCCCCATATACACACCAACCCCAAGGTGGTAGACGGACTGCGGAGCAGGAGGGCGTGTAGTGCGGTGCTCGGGAAGAGGAGTCGGTAGGTCATAATGCCTTCTGCAGGGTGTCCCCTGGACCAAGATGTGCATCAGGTTGACCTTCTGAAAATGAATATATCCCCTCTCCTTGCTGCAGCGGGCTCTTTATAGCTCTCCTGGCAGGGGAGTGGAGACTGCTCCGTCGTTGGTGCATGTGTGGCCAGCTGAACAGTGCTCTTCCACCCGCAGCGGCTAACAGTGGTCATCCCCTCTGTTGTGTATGCATGGGGGTCTTGGGGCACCTCTGGTGGTTTTTACTTCATCAGTCTTCAGATCCCTCATCCTGTCCTTGAGATGTCGTTTTGTTGTTTGGTTCCTGATATTGCTCGCCAGACAACAAGGAGCTGGCTAAGGCTGGCTGACTGCCTGATTCCCCCGTGCACCTGCACATTCCAGACGTGGGAGTGAGCCCTGTGCTCTCCAGTGCAGTGCAGCGATAGTGGTGTGCCGGAGGGACACAACAACAGGTCAGCGTGTGCCAGTGCAGATACAGCTAATGAGACAAATCACTCACAGACCAAAAGCTGTCTGCTGTGCTGCACCCAGTGGGTTGTGTCCTGCCACTCAGTGCAAGGCTTGGCTGTGTGTCACATCCCTGTGCTTCCCTTGGCCTGCCCACACTTCAGGACTATGGTGTCCTTACAGACCAAGAGGAGAAGCCTTGCTCTGCTGCTCTCTGGTGACAGCTCTTCTTGCTTCAACACCTGTCCCAGCCACAGGCCCTTCTGTCTCGTTCACTGTGCAAACTATTTCAAGACGAGGCTCTTTTCTGATCAAATTTTCTCCTTATAGTCATTTGATTCTCCACTGGGACAGTCACGAAGAATTAAGAAAACTTGGTGATATATTTCTGAGTGTGGACGTGCTCTTCGGGGCCACTCAGCCCCAGGACCATCTTTCCCCTCTCCCCTAGCTCGGTGCTGTCCTCTGGCACCTGAGTCTTGCGGGCTCACTGTGAGGAGACATTTCTTGGCAATGCTGTACCTTCTGTGTGCAAAACATCAAATGTTTTCCTAGTTGTAATAAATCTCACTAGTTGGTGGTTTTTTTTCCATTATTTTTATAGTTATTCATAGACTTTTCTCTGATTCATAGCTGGCTGGGCTACTAACATCCTTCTTCTGTTCACCTCTTTGCTTTGCACAAGCTGAAATACGAAAGCTGTAGGTTGGAGAACATCTGTGCAGGAAGCGACAGCCTTATGCCAGGGTTGGCTTCATATTTTCTTGTCTGGTCTAGACAGCTTATATAAGACCCAAACAACCGCCTGGTCAGGAATCTTCCCTGCCCAGCTGTGACTCTGCCAAGTCTTGCACTGGACTCTTAATCCTTGTCAGTATGTCTAGTCCGCTGCAGGCAGGCTGAGCTATGTTGCATTAGAATGCCCTGTCCACACACAGAAGGATTGCTAGCAGACCATTCAGCATTTCACATGTGGTCTCAAACTCACTTTGGAGATGGAAGACTAACTTACCCACCAAAAAGGTGGTATGAACAAGTCCTATCCCACAGCAGATGCTTCTACCAGCACCCCACATTGCTCTGCTTTCTCTCCAGCTCGCTATGGTGTGCTCTCCTACTCTTTCCTTTTCTGGAGGTCATTCTTGTACGTTCCAAATTTAGTCATTAAATTGGGGTCATCCAGCATGTGTGGAGGTCACAAATTAGTGTGTGGAGGTCACAAACTAGTGTGTGGAGGTCCAGAGCTGTACTCTTTGTGACTCAGTTACAGCCTATCACTGCACCCCAGTCCAACAGGAGATCCTGTGCTTCAGCAATTGCTGAGTCCCAGCTCATTACCTGGTCTGCAAACAACTCAGATGCAAATGAGCAACCAACTTCTTCACTGTCACTACACTACCTGTGGCTGCACCCAGCTGCCAGTGCCCTCACAGCACCGCAGCCAGCTGTGTGCCCTCAGCTGAGCCAGTGACATGGGACATTGGCTGCAGAGTGTTCAGCAGCCCCAAGCCTGGCCATGCTGCGGTGGCTTGGACCCCATCCTGGACAGACCCCCTGACTGTCCTGCTCTCGAGCTGATATTTTCTGTGTCTCAGGGGCTCTTCACTTTCAGAACAGAGGCTCTGTCCAGAAGGGTACCGTTTCTCCACCCCTTTTCACTGTACCATGGGGACAGAAGAGCAGCTGCCTCCTGTTTGCGGTGCTCTGTAGTCTCTCTGGCTTCCCCGCTCTGCCACTATCCCCTTCCAAACCCCTGGTACTGGGAGCCTTAGTGAGGGGAGAGACTGTTACCTGCGGCAAAGAGTACATTAGACCTCCTTTATAGAAGTTACTGGAGGTGACAGAATTCTAAGTATTTGTTAGTTTTACCTTCCATCCAAAGCAAAGGAGTGAGAGTGGTTCCTCTGGCACTGGGCAGAGCAATAACGAACCTCACTGCAGGAACACCAGCCTTCCCAGCATCAGATGTCTCACAGCACCCTCTAAGGCCCATGGAATTTCCTGAGGCATATCCACTTCACAGAACCACAGGATCACAGAATTGTCACAGTTGGAAAAGACCTCTAAGATCACTGCATCCAACCGTCAACCCAAAAAAACCACCCCAAACCAAAACAACAACAACCAAAAAAACCCCAAACCCTACCTCACCATCCTGACAGAGCATGTCCTGAAGCACCTCATCTACACATTCTTTGAACACCTCCAGGGATGGTGACTCCAGCACCTCCCTGGACAGTCCATTCCAGTATGTGATGACTCTTTCAGTAAAGAAATTCTTCCCAATACCCAACCTAAACCTCCCCTGGTGCAACTTCAAGCCATTTCCTCTCATCCTGTCTTTGTTTACTTGAGAGAAGAGGCCGCACTCACCTCACTACAACCTCCTTTCAGGTACCTGTAGGGAGCAAAGAGGTCTCCCCTGAACCTCCTCTTCTCCACACTAAACAATCCCAGTTGCCTCAGCCTCTCCTAAGAGGACTTGTTCTCCAGACCCTTCACCAGCTTGGTTGCCCTTCTCTGAACTTAATCCAGCACCTGGGTGAGGGGCCCAGAACTGAACACAGTGCTTCAGATGAGACCTCACCAGTGCCCAGTACAGGAGTAGAAACACTTACCTGCTCCTACCGGCCACACCATTCCTGATCCAGGCCAGGATGCCACTGACCTTCTTGGTCACCTGGGCACTCTTCTGGCTCACATTCAGCCAGGTGTCCACCAGCACCCCCAGGTCTCTCTCTGTTGAGCAGCTTTCCAGCCACTCCTCCCCAGGCCTGGGCTACTGTTGGGGGTCATCGTAGCCAAAGTTCAGAACCACGCACTTGGCCTTATTGAAATTCATACCATTGTCCTTGGCCCATTGCTACAGTCTGTCCAGATCCCTCCGCAGAGCCTTCTACCCTCGGGCAGACCAACACCCCCACTTAATTTGGTGTCTTCTGCAAACTTGCCGAGGAAGCACTCAATCTCCTCATCTAGGTTGTCGATAAAGATATTGAACACAACTGGTCCCAAGACTGAGCCCTGGGGAACACTGCTGGTGCCCGGCTGCCAACTGGATTTAGCTCCTTTCACCACAACTCTCTAGGCTCGGCCAGCAAGCCAGTTTCTAACCCAGCGAAGAGTCCACTTGTCTATGCCATGAGCCACCAGCTTCTCCAGCAGGACGCTGTGGGAGATGATGTCAAAGGCTTTACTGAAGTCCAGGTAGACACATACACAGCCTTTCCTTTGTCCACCGAGTGGGTCGCCTGGTCATAGAAGGAGATATGGTTGGTCAAGTAGGACCTGCCTTTCTTGAGCCCATGCTGACTGGGCCTGATCCTCTGACTGTCCTGTACTTGCCATGTGAGCGCAGTCTGGGTGAACCACTCCATAATATCCCCTGGCATTGAGGTCAGGCAGACTGGCCTGTAGTTCCCCGGATCCTCCTTCCATCCCTTCTTGTAGATGGGTGTCACACTGGTGAGCCTCCAGCCACCTGGGACCTCCCCTGTTAACCAGGACTGTTGATAAGTGATGACGAGAGGCTTGTCAAGCTCCTGTGCCAGCTTGCTCAGTGCTCTCGGCTGGATCCTGTTCGGCCCCATGGACTCCTGAGTGTCCAGGTACCAGTGCAGGTCATTAACTGTTTCCTCCTGGATTATGGGGGGTTGTCCTTATCTTCCAGCTCAGGAGGCTGAATACCTGGGGGTAGCTGGTGTGACTAATAAAAATGGAGGCAAATGCAGCATGAAGTATCTCAGCCTTTTCCTCACCATTGGCTGTAATGTGCCCCCTCCCACCATCCACCTCCCACCATCCAATAAAGGCTGGAGATCCTCCGTGGCACTCTTTTTAGTGTTAATGTATTTGTAAAAACTTTCTTTTGTTGTTGTACCTTACGACAGTGGCCACACTGAGCTCCAGCTGGGCTTTTGCCTTTCTAATTTTTTATTCTGCATGACCTCATGAGATACCTGGACTCATCCTGAGATTCTTGCCCCTTCTTCCAAAGGAGGTAAATTCTCCTTTTTTTTTTTTTCCTGAGTCCCAGAAAAGCTCCTGCTCAGCCAGGCTGGTCTCTGCCCTGTCATTTTGTCTTATGGCACATGGGCACAGCTGCTCCTGTGCTTTTAAGATTTCCTTCTTAAATATTGTCCAGCCTTCCTGGACCCCTTTTGCCTTCAGGACTCTCTCACAAGGTGCTCTCAACCAATGTCCTGAACAGGCAGAGGTCAGCCCTCTGGAAGTCCACGGTAGTAGTTCTGTTGACCTCCTTCCTTACTTCACTAAGGATCGAGAACTTAATCATTTCATGGTCGCAAAGCCCAAGATGGCCTCTGACCACCACATCTCCCACCAGTCTTTCCCTGTTTGTGAACAGCAGCTCTAGCGAGGCACCTCCCCTGGTGGGCTCATTGACCAGCTGTGTCAGGAAGTTCACTTCCATACACTTGAGGAACCTCCCAGTTTGTCTCCCCTCTGCTATGTTCCACTTCCAGTAGAAGGTTAAGTAGGTTGAAGCCCCAACCAGAACAAGGGCTAGTGATTGTGGGACCTCTGCCAGACACTTGTAGAATGCTTCATCTGCCTCCTCACCCTGGTTGGGTGGTCTAGAGCAGACACCTTTCCCCTCATCCTTACCCACTCAACTTTATCATCACCATCATCACGCTCTGCAGTCAAACCCCTCCCTAATGTATAGAGCCACCCCACCGCCTCTCCTTCCCTACCTATCCCTTCTGAAGAGCTTGTAGCCACCCCGTGCAACAGTCCAGTCAGGAGAGTCATCCCACCACATTTCTGTGATGGTGACTATGTTGGAGCTGTCCTGCTGCACCATGGCTTCCAGCTCTCCCTGTTTGTCACCTGCGCTGCATGCACTGTTGTAGATGCACTTGAGCTGGGCTATCAATTTCACCCCTGACACTGCTGTGCCGCCCTCTGGTTCCATCCCCTTCCCTCTTCACACCCAGTTTAAAGCCCTCTTGACGAGCCCCCCAGCTCCTAGCCAAGAATCCTTCTCTCTGCTGTGGACAGTTCCATTCCACCTGTTGCCAGCAGGCCCAATGCCATCTAAACATCCCTATGATCAAAGAAACCAAAATTCACCCAATGGCAGCAGCCTCTGAGCCATGTGTTGGTCAGGTTTGTGCTGTCCGGTTCCTTTCAGCAGCCCTGGCCACTGAAGGGATTAAGAGAACCACCTGAGCTCCTGATCCCTCCAGCATTTGGCCCAGTGCCCTGAAGTCCCTTTTTATCACCTCAGGACTTCTCCTGTCAATCTCACCACTGCCCGCCAGCGTGACCAGTAGCAGACAGTAATCAGAGGGTTGTACCAGACCCGGGAGCTTCCTGGTTATACCTCTGACCTGGGCCCCGGGGAGGCAGCACTTCCCTGTGGGATGGGTCTGGCCGGTCTGTTGGGCCTTCTGCTCCCCTTGGAAGGGGATCCCCTCTGACAATCACCCTCTATTTTTTTACAGGAGCGGTCCCAATGTGTGGGCTGCCTGTCTCAGCAGCTCCCCGGGGAGACCTCCCCCAACATCCTCCTTTGCCGGCTCTTCCGGTCCCAGAGCCCCGTGTCCATTGTGTAGAGGCAACTGGAAAGATGGGGGAGGCTGGGCAGGGATTCACCTGCTGCCCTGAGCAAGGACCTGTTTCCATCCACCCCCATCTCTTAGGTCCCCTCCTTCTGGGGACCCTCTGCTTTCTGTGGACCCTCCACATGCTGCCTTGGCCTCAGGCTGTGGCTCCACTGATCGATCTCCTCTCACCCTCCTCGATGCTTCTCAATCTCTCCACCTCATCCTTCTGCTCTGTCTGAAAGCTGAGCAGATCACTCCCCTGCCACAGGCACACAGGGGTATCACTGCTGCCCTCTGGGAAGAGTGACAGGCTCGGACATTCTGTGAAGCCCAGGCCCTGAACCTTTCACAAAATCTCTGACATTTCTCACAAGCTGTGCCCACATTTGGAGGCCCCTTGCGCTCTGTCTGGTCCCCCGGGGAAGCTGCTCTGCCAGCCACACAAAACATGCCCCATTCCTGTCCCCGCTCTAGCAGCTGTGAGGCAGAACACAAAAACCAGCTGTTGCAAGGTGAAGCTTCTCCCGATCCACTCACAGTGTTTACCTCTCAGCCTTACACGTACATGCCTTTGCCATCCTGCAAATCAGCAGGTTGTTACAAGCTTTTTTCTCTATTACCCGTGAAGACGCTTCTGGCCCCAGGTACACATGGTCAAGCACAGCGATGAAGGACATCAGCAGCTTTCACTGAGACCCTACAATGGATCAAAGTCTCCAGATGATGTTATGAAAATCCCATAATTCTTAAGATGCTCATGCCATGGACTTTCCTACCCACCACATGGAAATACAGTGGGCAGTTCCAGACTGGTCCCTTAGAAGGCACCACAGAACAAATAACAAATACTGCCCTGTGCTTTGGCCTTGCTGGAAGCAAAAGATAGTAGACTGCTAGTCTCACCAACTACCACATGTAATTGAGGACGCCATCATTCCAGGTCCCCTTAACAACCATGCATCATGCCTAGCCTGGTGGCCCTGTGAAGGACATGACCTCTCAGTGCCAGCAGGGACCTCTCAGGGCAGCAGATGATTCAAAACTTACTAGCTACTGCTCAACAGCAGGCTGGGGTGGTGGACTCTCAGCTGAATGTGCTTCTCCATGCTGGGCAGAGGTTGCACCAGGATGCTGGACTCCCTATCCCTGAACTGTCTGGCTTACAGTTCCTGCACTTTTTTCAGGGAAGCACTTGCTCAGAAGATGTCCTATCAGTTGCTCCAATCAGCTATTGTCACTCCTAAAAGCAAGCTGTCCCTCACTTTTCTGCATGCCCGGGAGCTGGCGCCTCCTTGTTGCAACAGTCACAGCCCAGCAGCCTGACTTCAAGTGCTGCCACAGCTTGGGAGAGAGGAAAGTGGGGCCAGCCCCTCCTGTGCTCCGGTAGAAGCCCTGCAAAGGTGGGGCCTCAGCACAGACTTGCACTCCTCCCTGCCTGGTGGGTCTCTGGACTGCGATAGGTGCAGGCAGCAGAGCCCTGGGTGTGTTGTAGAATGTCTCTCCACAGCAGGAGCCACATGCTGGCCCTGAAACCTTTCCAGCACTATAAAATTGGCAGCACCTTTGCAAAACCAGAGGGAAGGGAAGTCTCTCCACAGGCTGTTCAGCTTTGGAGACCCTCAAAGAAGAGCTCACAGGGATAAGCTGGAACAAGCCCCAGGCATGGCACACAGTCCTCACTGCTTGCTCCCCACCACTGCTTGCTCCCCACCACTCCATGGGTTCCTCCTATTGCATAAGCTCTTGAGATTGCGTGGCCACTCTTGCAAGGGCGCCTTGTTCCTGGGAAGTGGCCCCTTCCCTGCACAGCCCATGCAGGTGGGACAGGGAGGCTTGGCTGTTGTCCAGTTGTCCCATCCTCTTCCCCTGTGCACTCTTCCCATCTTCCTCATTCTCGTCAGAAAAAGTCTGTCAGATGAAAAGCTATTTTTTCGGGATTAAACAGGGATAAATTGTCTTTTCTCCCCATTGCTATGACAGTCGTTGGGTTAAGGCCCTACTCAGATGCAATCAGACAGCAGACTGGGGGGAAGCCCTTGGCAAGCCCAGAGAGGGGGAAGGATGTCTTTGAGCAAAATATTTAGATTCTGTGTAATATTGGCCAATTACAATATTTTTCTTCAAATAAAACATTTATAAGAACATTGAAATAAATATTTGAGAATGCAATATACCAAAGCCCTGAGTCATCCCTGTTGCAAAAGTTTTCCCTCATTTTACAGGCAGCTTCCCCATGTAGGGTTTGGAGTCGGGACGGCTTCTGGCAGCACTGAGGTGCACTAACAGGTCTGGTGGCATGTGTCCCTCCAGCCTAGAAATGGCAGAGCTCCTCCTGGCAAGGGTCGCCTCACAGTTTGAGCCAAATATCTGGGTGTGCTGTGGAATCTGTGGTGAGGTTTGTAAGGAGATGTACTGACTTGAATTCAAAAAGGCATCGCCAGCAGCGGCTTGGGGAAAGGCCAGCAGACAGCTCTCCCCAGCAGCTGAGGTGAGGGGGCTCTGTGTGCTATTCCTCCTTCCTCCTTTTGTATGGAGTACTCTGCAGACAGATGTGGACACAAATGAGATTCCTTACAAGGTCTTTTCTGAGATTCAGATGAACCGAGATGTTCATTTGAGCCACACTCGCTGAGGACATCAGGCACTGTCAGGAAATTTGTTCAGTGGCACCAGGGGCTGTATCACATCCCTCTGGCTGCAGAAGCAAGGCAAACCCACCCATATGGCCACAGCAGCTTTACTGTTCTGCACCTGATCTGGTGCCTGCCATGGCCCTGAACAGCTCCAACCACACAGCTTGCTTTGCTCTGTCCTCTGTTTTGCACACATTTTCCCCTGCCCCCTGCCCCCTGAGGGGCTCAGGTTTTACTCATTTTGCACCCTTGTTCAGTAATTGCAGCCTTGGCTTGCCCAGTCAGGCAGCACTGCCCCCAGGCACTCTCCATCCAGGGCAGGTCTGACAACACCTCTGTTTCTTGCTCTGTTTGCTTAGCCCCAGATGACGGCTGCCCCATTTTTAGCCTCTTCATTCTGCAGGGCCTGGCAATCACCCTCCATTTAATCTCCAATTAATGGCCAGGGCCAGCCATCTGCCTGCAGCGTTGCATGGTCATTAATGCTGCCATTCTCCTATTGTTTTCAACTGCTGCCACAGCTGCTGCAGCATCTAAGATGACTTTCAGTGTAGACTGGAGACAATCTCTTGTCACAAGCTTTCACATACCTGTAGGAAACAGGCCACCACCACACTCCTTTTGAGGCTGCAGATACTTTGCTCTTCCTTGTCAGTCAGGTTAGGTGGGGAGAGGGAGAGAAACAGTTTGGCTAAAGCACATGGGCAAAGGTCTATGTCCTTTTAAAATACTTATGTTCACGTGAGAAAAGAACATGTACTTTCAGATCATTGGTACAGGACAAAGCCAGACCCCACAAAGAAGGGGAGCTCTGGATGTGCTGAACAAGGATGGTGACATCTCCACACATCCTCCAAACTAGACACAGATGGAATCACAGGAATGTTGAGGACTGGTCAAACCATCATGCCTTCCCCAAACTGGGTCAATCATTCTGTATGCAACTGCCAATCACACACAAAAGGTGGAAATTCTTTATTGTTATGGGAGAGCAACCACGGGTGCTGGGTCAAAGCCAGCACCCTCAGCACCTGAAACCATCCCTTATTTATCTACAGAACCTTCATCCTCTTCCTCTCTCTAATCCACAGGTGTTGTTATTCAACTATATGATTGGTCAAAATATCCCTGCTTGCTCTGTCACGGCACGTGCTCTGTCCATTTTCCTAACGGCTTGGTTCCTTGTTCTCTCGAGGAGGTAGCAGAGCTGGGCTCGGTGGTCTGTCAGTTGATGGCTGTAATCCCCCCTGCCTGAAGTACCTTTCCCCCAGTTTCACTTGGATTTGTGAGTCATTCTCCAGCAGCTCTTCACGGCCAGTTGCTTGGCCAATTCATCATTCTTTCTATAGCCTTTGCTATAGATACCCTGTTATTAATGATTAGATTCTATTTCTGATTAAAACAAAAGTACGTTGCTAAGCATGTTACCAGGTATGTAACTGCAAAAGTCAAACCTGTTTTCTCCTGTGCTCACATTAAGTTACTACAAATTTATTTTACTACAAATATATCTTCCAAACTTCTCAACTTTTCAGAGGCATTGATAGCAATCACACGAGATGATCCAACTGTGCCGATAAAACGTCTCCTGAGTAGCTTTCTTGTAATGAAAATAACCATGTCTGGATGAAAGATGTGAGTGACAAGAACAAGCAACGTCGGGGTAAAGTTGATGAAAAAAAATGCCATTGCCCCATGGCGTCAACTTAGTATTTTTTTGCCTCTGGCGAGCCACCAGGCTTCCTGAGAGTCCCTGCTCCAGCCAGGGACAGTCTCTGGAGCTGTGTACTGACAGTGCTGACTGACAGCTTTTTGTTGTGCTTTGCTGCTACAGTACTTTTGATCCTCATGCCAGCTCTTGCCTTCATGTTTGCAATTGTCAGACTGATCAGCTTTCTGCCAACCATCACATGCCAGAGAAGATGCTACACATCTGTAAAGTTCTCTTCCTTCTCTCCTACCAAGGTAGTCAAGCCAGTCTTCTTTGATGTCCGCTTCACATAATGCAGAAGGGCAGCCTGGGGTTCTGGTGTATCTTGTCTGTATGTAAAATTAAGGGAGATGAATGCCTTCAGAGATGACAAAAGTTGTTTAACAGATGGTGGCATTCACAGCACACACTAGAGGAGCAGTTATCTATCGTCATTCTTCACTGAGAGATGTTTTGATGGGAAGAACCTGCAGAGCTTTGCTCCCTCCCTAGTGCTGCCCAGGCATGCTCCATACCCGAAGGGTTACATGACTGTTCATCTCTTATTTTGTGTCACCGCTCAACCTACTTGGATGCTGCTTCTAAGAGGCGTCTCCACAGGAGGCTTTCAGAAGCTTTTCACAAGAAGATCATGTTCTTGGTTGCTTGCAACTTTGCCAAACAGAAATTACTTGGGCTGCCCATGATAGGCACATCCATCCGGCAGATGGAAAAAGACACTGTACAAAACTCCCAGGTAACACAGATCACACTTTTCAAGTAATGAGACAGCGAGAACTATTCACTCACAAGAAAAAATAAACTGCTAGTTATTCACCTTGTTAAGGAGCCTGCACAACTTCCCATGTTGGTAGAGGCCACTAAAAGCGTCACGCAACACAGCTTAGAAAGCAGGAAGCCTCCAGGCTCACATCCTTTTCAGCATCCCTGTGAAAAACCATCCAACCTGGGCCAAACTGTAACTCTCTGACAAATGATCAGTCCCTGCCACCTGGTATTTCTAAGCTTGTCAGCTAATTCTTTTAAGATGTCAGCATCACTCCTCTTCTGCTAGGTTCTCATGGGCTCTTCTGCACGTCATTCTCACCAGCACAGGGTATTTTTGGGCTTAGGCTGAGGTGAGGAAGTAATGCTATCCTGAGGGCTTACGGTTTCTTTGTGTCTGTTAATGCCATTCTTTGCTTAGCTCATTAATCAGAGCTGGACTTGGGACAGGGAGAGCCTGACTGGGAGTGAAGGATCCTCACCATCCAACATCCTACCAACAATTTCCTGGTTCTCACTTCAGGATGTCTCCCTGCTGTCACCTATCATCACCTGTTCTATTCTCCTGCAAACTCATTTACAAAGTCCCTTCTGACAGACAGGGTCTCATTGAGAATGGTATCTAGACTGGAATAACAAATTTAAATCCCTGGCCAGACAAAGAAGCAAGAGTCTGACACTGGGCACTGCAGAAAAGGTCTCTGAACTTTTCCATCAGTGCCTCCCGTACAGGTCTAGGTACCCACTTCTGAACATCTTGGTCTGTGCGCCTCGTAAGCATTGACTCGCTCACAGCTCACCAAATGACTGATCCAGAGAGAAGAACGGCAAGATTTAGGCCTCCCCATACTTCTATGAAGAGAGGTCTCACTTCGTGACTCCTCTGCATTTAGTCAGCAAATTGCTCTGCTCCTTGACGTGAATGATGCAGAGGCTGGACGGACAGGACTATGAACAAAAGGAACAGGTCTACCCCAGGTCCCATGAGGCGGAACTCCTTACTAGGAAAAGAAGCTAGGAGGAAAAGACTTCTTCCTTCTAAACTCTTGACTTCATGGCTCGTACTCTTGTATTGTATTGAGTCACTGCTGAGTGAGTCAACATGATGAGTTCACAGCCCATTAAGGGAAGGCACTTTGAAATTCCTTCTTTAAATTCAGGGCAATGGAAAAGATATCCAGGCCACTCAGGGCACTGGGGTCTGCGGATGCTCCCAAACTTCTGAAGAGAAGTATCTCGAAAGTGAACGCTCCGCAGAAAAAGAGCCCAGACCCAGAACATCAGCAACCTGTCACAACAGTGAACCTCGTACTCAAGGACAGCGTTGGATGTTATTTTTTCCTTATGGAAAAAGGAAAAAAGCAAATCCTTAAGATTACTGGTGATGTACTCAGGTTTATTTGGGGGTTGGACTAGACGAGCCAGATTTGCTCTATCCATTTGTGTAAGATAGCTGCAGAGAGCCTGGTGCTGAAGAGGAACTAAGGGAAGTGGTGCTGGTAGCAGGTGGAGAAAAAAAAAAACAAAAAGGCAGGTTGCCTGTGACAATTGGTGTAGCAGAAGAGTTTCCAAAACAGTTGCCCCCTAAAGAGGATGAATGTGAATTTGCAGTGGGCAGACGCTCATCTCAACAGCAGAGGAACTCAGCAGTTTTCAGCAGTGGCGCATGGGCAAAAAAGAGCTCATCATCTCTCTACCTACTAACAGACAGGTTCCCACCAGAGCGTAGCTCTGCTGTGCCCAGTGGCGAGCTGTGCTGAGATCCAAATGCTGTTTTACGAACAACAAGTTGACTTCATTGCTCCCTGGGATAATGTTTGGCAGCTCAGTGGGCCAGTGAAAAATGGCATCATCCTTTCAAGGTTTGGGCAAGCGACACCAAGGAGCAGAAGTCAGAAATGTCTGAAACCTACTTCAGAACGGCTGTCGAAAGCATGAGAATTACATTTTTTTTTTACTTTTGTGAAAGAAAATGAAAAGACATGGAATTCAGCACCAGCAAATGGTGGGATGGAAAAGAGTAATTTGCTGGAACTCCAATGTACTGCTCTTCTCCCAAGGGCCAGATGGAAGGGACTGGCATCCAGCCAGCCAGCCCTACGAGCAGGTCAGATTGCCCAGGGGCAGCAGGAAGGCACCACTCGGTCGGTGGTGTCAGCACCAGGACAGGAACACAGATTCCTCCCCAAAGGTGTGAGAAATGATGAGACAAAGTTCCCGCTAGGAAAAGAGTAGATACTCAGAGTATCAAAGAGGGCAAGGCAGACAAGTTGCACAAGTTCAGGTTCACGTTCCTTAGAAGCATGTATCTGGGTAGTTGATTGGCCATTATACTAATGGGATTCATACTGCTTTTGAACATCTGCTTCTGATATTGACTGCAAGACGACATAAAATCTGAGCACAACAGGTAATGCTACTGTATTTGAAAGACTCAAGTGGATACATTATATTCTTTCATAAACTTAATGACACCTAAACACACGTGTTGCCAGTAATTTTTCTAATTCTTTCATGCAGCTTTGATTTTCTGCTTATTTCTTTCCGGAGACGAGGCATAAAAGAGACACTGCTCACACGTATGCAGTGACTTTGATGACAACACACACACACACTGAGCAATCTCCGCTGGCAGGAAAGACAGGATTCACTGGCTTGAAGAAATCTTTCGACCTGAACAGGTCGAACCGAGGATGAGCAGAACTAATTATTGTGCTGGGAGTAGAGTTCACAGGTCAAAGGTACAGACTCTGGCTTAGGTACCACTGAGGAACCCGTTCATTCAAATACTCAGACTACAAGGTGGTATTGCGAACAAGATGGGAGACAAACAACTCAAATATAAATATAAAGCCTGGAATTTAGCTATTCACCCATAGTGATCAAGAGATCACTAAATTTAACTTTATACCTCATAAGTTGGATACACCACATCAGTTTCTGTACAGTCTCAATTCCTTCAGACTCTGGATCTTTAGTCAGGTTCCTGTGATGCACGACGTAGAACATACAGCCAACCCGTTTTAAAGTCCATTTCAGAAGAATTTGACATGTTTTTCCACCAGGCATCTCAAGTGTTCAGGAGAGTACTTCCGGCCTTCAGGACTCCCAGGCTCAGCCGGTGGTTTAGGGGGTGACAAGGTGCGTGCAGGATACAAGGACAGCCCCACTTTGCTCAACCCCTTCGGATTTCCATACGCATCAAAGGCACAGGATTCAAGCAAGAATACTTATGATTTTATCAATGTATTTCAGCCCGTTCAGCCGCTTCTCCTCAAGGACTTCCCAGAGCCTTCCTTCCCAGCGGTACTCGCCGCCAGCTGCAGGAACCCGCCCGGCGCTGGAGTCCCGGCGATCTCGCGGCCCAGCGCCCGGCGGTCTCCGGGCGGGGCGCCTCCAGCCAGCCCCGGCCCTCTAACGGAGCCGCGGCCATCGCGCCTGCGGCGCCGGGGGTCGGGGAGGCTTCTCCCGCCGCCCCAGGTTGATGCCAGCGGGACCCGCCGAGCCCCCTTGGCCGCAGCCGCCCCCCAGGTTTGAGAGGCGCGGGCAGGGCCCCCGTACCCCC
>JAAGNO010003926.1:0-10096 GCA_033439905.1 Ceryle rudis | reverse complement strand
TAGTCTGCAGCAGGTGAGTGAAAGAATTAGAAACAGAACCTCTGGCCTCTGGCCTTTCTTCCAAATCATCTTTCCTGTGTTTGTGCCACAGTAAAATGATTTTGCATATGTCCTGTCTTGGAAATATGAAAAATATATGCAATATGCAAAGCAGCCAGTTGGACTGCCTTTTGGAATATATCATCATTTATGAAAGGTGCATTTTGAAGCCTAAACAGATTGTGTGCAATTAATTCCAAACTGTCAAAGGCACTACAGCACTTTACTGCCAATTTGTAAATAAAACCAAGTATGCAAAAGGGCTTAGGCAAGTGAGGTGAGTTTCTGTGGGTAAAGGAAAGGCAATGCAATTCAATTTTTACACTCCAGCCTTTTAGATTTTGCTGACCCTGTAAGAAGATGCTGTGGTGGAGTCATTGAATGCAGTTAGGCTTCTCCACAGGTAAATATTTTGCATAATCCAAATGAAAAACTTACTTGAAAATGTAAAAGAATTAAAAAGTCATCACAAGGAAAAACAAATTTTTCATTAAAATCCTAGTAAATCCATAAGCATTTTTGTACCCTAAAGATGTGGTGAACAATGATGTGTGGATCATTCCAAATACAAGGGACTGCAAACAAAGCAGATTCCTTTTATGTCCTGATTCTGACCGTCAAATGATCTTTGTTATAAATATGCTCATGCTGGTAGCTGGCCAATACCCAACTCGATTCCTTATCTGGAGCTGTGTAGCTCCCTTTGTATCGCTGCTGTTGCTGTCCTATATCTCATTGTTCCTTTCCATAATATTCAATAAATACAATATGTTTGGTGCTGATGATGATCTGCTGAGCCAGTCAATAGCCAGACCAGTGATTCAGGTTTGGTCTCAGCTTCAAAAGAAAAATGACGATTCTTGTCTTTCAGGGTTTGAACCCCTCTGGTGAACAGCATCACAAATGTAATACAGACCTTCAGTGATTACTGAAACAGCAGTTTGTCACAAGCTGCTGGCGGCACTGATGGACAATCTGCTGGTGGGTATAGTTAGAAGAAGGAATATGTAAGAAAATATGACATTTTTGACAGGCTTAACTTGGAAATTTTTTTACAGGGGATGAAATGTACATGTGGAGGCAGTGTAGATGAAGAACTAAGAACTCATATTCATTAACAGTTCTTTCCACCTCTCTGGTATTTAATATATATGCAAAAATTACTCCAGTGTAAATGAGAATTTGGCCCAAATAGTAGCCACCACTAAATGAAGTGCAATTAGTATCTCATCTGAAGTTCACATACATCAGCAGTTTCCAAAACTGGTAGATTTGGCCCTTGGGGAAGAGCAGAACTGCCTACATATCGCAATCGCCCTCCACACCAGTGCCATCAAGGGGGTCCTTGCAATGCTCAGTAAATAAAAAAAAAAATCCCTTCTCCACTCCGCTGAGCCTTGTAGCAGGCCCTGAGCTTACTGCAACATACAGGCACTTCCCTGTGCTCTGTGAACCTGAAAGAAATGGAAATCTAAACGTCTGCTCTTCATGTGAAGCAGTTCTCTTTGTTCTTTTTCTCCCCTTATCTTGTAGTACAAATGCAGTTCCAGAAATGACATAAAACATCCAGATTCATGGGTGGTGAGTTAAATTCAAGGTTGAGAGAAGATGAAAAGAAAAATGGACTCTGAGTCTGATAGGTTTTGGATGGAGCTTTACAGGAATCGGCACTCCAAAGCACACTGTCGTGAGCGGAGAAGGGGACCTGCCCATGCAGGGGAATCACAGGTCCAGCTTGCTGCAAAGTCAGAAACCTACAACTGAGAAGGGGGAATGTGCTGGTTGACCCAAGCCAAATTAATAATGACACTTTTTTTCACAGCTTAATAATATTTAAATAGTGTTGCTTCAATTAGTGTATTTTTTGAACTTTTTTGAATGTTTTGTTTTCTACGAGATACGTTCTCTTCTCCCCAGATTTTACTGCTTGTTGGGAATTCTTTTGATTTGCACTTCACTAGATTGCACTTGACTCTAGGGACAGAAGGTTTCCTTCGGAAATCTTTGCTGAGTTTACGGCACAAATAGCTATGTCCCTCCAGCCTATATTAACTCAGACTTAAAAAATCTACATGCTCACATTGCCTTGTTTGTTATTTTGTTTGCTGCACTGCTGGCGACTGCTTGCCTTTCACCAGAAAAGGCTCTCTCTCCAGTCTACAGCTATTGTATTTTCCCTCTCACGTCACTCAAGCAAACTGTCTTGCAGCTTGCTTGAGCTGAGCCCAGAGCAGAGCCACTGGAACCCTCTGGCCCCTGCCAGGAGCCCAGCATGACAGGCACCCGCTTGTCCCCCCTGGGAGCTGCGGGTGCTGACATGAGCTGGGCTCCCCAGTGCTGCCGGGAGTGGAACAGGATTTTGCCTAAATTAGTACTGGAGGATGGGGCTGTCAGTCAGAGCCACAAAAAAACCTCTTTAAAATAGTGGGAGTGTTCAGAAGATGGGAATTTGCTCTATTACAATTTCAAAAAGCAGCAGATGAATATCCAGGCATAATGAACACAATGACATAATGAACAGCTAACTCAAATGCAGCGAGCCCTCTGAACAGTCCAGTTCTAGCCCTTGACCATGTTCGTTAGAGTTATTTTGATGTACTGTGATGAATGCAAGAGATCACTATATATAAAAAGCAGAGCTCAGTAAGTGGTATGGAACAGTGTTTGCATGCCTGCTTACAGGTTTACCCTATAGGTACTAGGCCAGTTGTTTCCAGCCATAAATAATGAGAATTTTTTGCTACTCAGGGTTTTGCTCTCTCTTTCCCCTCTCTCTGCCACTGAAGTAATCATTTTCAACTGAAAATTTTTAAGTGTTATCTGTAGTTGCCAGTGAGCTCAACCCCATTCCTCTTCCCACTACCTCTGCCGGTGCTCATGGAAAGTGAGGAGGACACCTCCACAGCCTGTGTCTATTGCCAGTGTGACTGCAGTTTCCCAGCTCTGGTGAGGTACCAGTGTGTGCTGAGCAACACTGATGCTATCCTGAGATACTAATGTATATGTCACGTAGTGCTCGTTTGTCACAAACATTTTGGATGGTAGAATGGGGAGGGAGACTAGGGAGAGCCTATTATTTTCTTTAGAAATAGCCTTCCTCCTCTGTCATCCCTTGACATTTGCCCTCACAACAGGCTTATGGCGCACGGTGCACTTCTCTGCCCTGCAAAGGCTCTGCTCCTTTTAGAAAGGGCTTCCAGAAGGACACTGACAGCACTGAAATCCCACTAACTCTGCTTATTTTATACCAGCCCTACTTGATTGCCCTGCAAGAATGGAGAGGAATATTTCCCCTGCTCTCTGGAGTAAAGTCCTCCATTACCATGTCATGAAAGAAAACAGGCTGTTTGGTAGCTAAGGAAAAATGCTGACTTTAAACCTGAGGTAAGGCTCTATCATTTACACTAATGAGCTCACTAGTGGGGAATTTATAAAATTTTATGATAAAAAGTAGCTGCAGTCAGTGTTTGATGGAATTTACTATTTTACCTTTTTGTTGAAAATACACATAACTACTAATAATTTTCCTATCCAAACCTAGAGAGAAATAAATGTAGCAATAATTGTCCCAGCAGAAGTTCAAAGATCTTGTAAGTAATCCTTTATTTTAAAGATCTGTTCTTTAACCATGGTCTGGTCTAAATTCCACTGGGAAGACTATAGACACTTTTAACTGGTTGAATAACAAACTAGTTACTCTGAAGGAGGAGCCCTTAATGAAAAATTAATATCAGGATTTTAATTGCTGGTAACTTATGGTTAACTTTTAACCCCCTATATCTGATAGCCATCATTTTTGTCAGATTTTTATTTCTGATGGAGGTGTGCCCTGTTGGTTGCCCTGTAATAGTTTCTCTGCTGGGTACTACATCCATCTAACACATGCGGTGAAAAGGGGGAGGTATCTAATAGCCTTTGTTATCATATGCTGTGAGAACAGTAAATGACAAGTGTTAAAGGAATCTCCCAGCTACTGTAGATTACAAGGACCAAGATACTTCTGTTCAGAACCAGAATAAATAAGCCTGGCTGGAGAGGGTAACCCTGCTATAAAACTAGCAGACATAAAAGCAACGAGGTGACAGTAAGCAGAGAGGAATAGAGATGTCTCTGGTTGAAGGGCTGGAAAACTCACAGTCTGGCATCCATATGAGACACTAATGAAATTCCAGCATGTTTTCTCTCCCCCTATGTTTTGGTGGGTTTTTTATTGTTTGGGTTTGTTTTGGGTTTTTTTTGTGGGTTTTTTTTGTTTTTTTTGTTGTTTTGGGTTTTTTTTTTTTTTTTTTGGTTGGGTTGTATTTTTTTTTCAGCCTAACTACTCAATCTGAGGTGTTTAAGCTCTGCAGAATCCCTGGTTCAACTCCTGGAAAAGCTGGCCAGGGATGCAATACAGTTCAAGGACTTCATTAGGTGTGACCATCCACTGCTGCATGCAGACAAGAAAGAGGTCCTTACCAAATATTCCACGGGCTGGTTGTATCCCTGCAGCCTTGTTTTCTACCTAGGGGTACCTGGGTTTCTGCAGGGTTGTCTCAACCACCTCATCCTCCTAACAGCTGTGGTTTCGACCCAGCACTTTGATAGCAATTTGGGAAGAGGTGCTGATTGTGTGATAGATGTTAATCCAGAGCAGGAACAGCAGAACAGTAAGTAATGAACATGAAGATTTGGATGTGGGTTTGTGCTGCTGAAGAGAAAAGGATAGGCCAAAGGAATTATGTGGCAGATAGGAGAAAAATTTATGGAAGGGATGCAAGAGGGACAGGTGGTTTATGGGATGTTACTGATGTATTTTCTAACTCCATGAGTCCTGTAAGCGCTGGGAATATGGGAAAACAAGACACCAACAAAAAGGATCAGTGTGAGAAACTGAGAAGTGGCTGAGAAGCTGGTTTTGCATATGAGTGATCATAATTACTATCATCTTTCAAAAATGCATTTCGCAAAATATTGTCAAATCCATGGCTCTTGTATCTCTGTCTCGATATGGCTCATCACAAGATTTGAATTTTCTGGTACCTCAACGTTTGTGTCTTCTTCCTGGCAAGCTTCCCACCATCCTATACCCACCATTTTGTACCTAATACAGAAGTGTTTAAGTGTGGCTACTTTTCTCTGAGAAGAGCAGCCACTAAAGGGAAAGATGCGCATGGAAAAGTTCCTCTCAGCAACTCTGGTGCTTTCTCCATAAGTAAAAGAAAAATCTAAAATTTACGGAATTTGTAAGGTGGCCTGGTTTATTCTGTCAGATAAAATACATTGAATGAGATTATTTTTAGGATTGCAGTTTCACTGTACACCCTGAAACACAGCCAAAATTAAAGGCCAGGGAAAAAAAATGAAAAAATCATTGGCTAAATTACTTAGAGGAGATTGGATTACCTGTTCAAACAGAGCTCTTAATTTTGAGTATAAATAGAATCCACAAATACAAGAGTACTGCAGTAGAAAATAAAGCCGGCCAACAGCCCCTAATAACCCCTAATTATTAGGAGTTTCAGTTAACATTTGGACAGCTTTGCTCTTAATTCTTTTAAGTCAGAAGAGGCAGCATGACCGAGGTGACCACATTTGCAATTACAGCAAGCACACACACTGTTCCAACCCATGCTGGCTTTAGCTGAGTGTTCTCTGGCAGCTTGGGTTGGGATTTTGCCCTGTTAAAATATAATTACCTATCTGAATGTTCCAGTTTGAGTGATTTGTGACAATGCACTTGTTTTGACAGAAGTCTATGACAAGAAAAACAAATCAAGCTCCTGACCTTGGCGTCATAGCTTGCTTAAATACAACAAAGATCACAGCAGACACGTCTTAAGGTAAGACTGAAATCCAATGTTACTTTAAAAAAAAAAAGAAAAAAAGGAAAGCTTGATAGCAGTATACTACATGTGGACAATTACAGTTGTATAAACCAGAATGTTTAATAGTTGTTTCAAGGATGATGTTTTCAAATATCTTTAGCAGTGAGATAGTATCCTTTCCCAGTTTTAGAGTTGTCCCATATAATATATATATGGGAGATTAGTCAAATTCAGGCAGTCAGTAAAAAGCAGCAGATGACATTATCCATATTATTTTAATAAACTGTGTTGTTCTTCAAAATATACAAACCCCAGCATCTGTGCAGCCCAATGATCTTTCAGGGTAGACAATTTAATATTTATTTACTCCTGCAATTCCCCACTTTGGTTAAGATTGTGTAACAGTTTCCCCATTGACTTTCTGTTTGCAACTACTTGTATCCATCAAAAATACCCAGTTCTGAGACAGAGGTTCTCACAATTACAAACTGCAAAAGGTGAATTTTTATTTCAACATTTTATCATAATCTTTTTGAACATTTCAAAACACATGAAGGTAGGGGGGAAACTCTTAAGCTTATTTTCTTTTATATTCTCTGGCCAGAAGTGAAAAGTAAAAATCAGAACTATTTTTTCTGTACGGGGGAGTGCATGATTAATTTGGGGAAGCAACCTTGTTTCATTTGACCAAATAAATTTACAGAACGTTTGGATATGAGCACATGCAGTGATCACCTGGCAGTTATCCTCAAGAATACACCTGGGCAAGCATATGGACTCTTTAGGTGTCTATGCTATTGATGGGGTTTACACTCAGAGATGCCATCTTTCTCCTGCAACCACAAGTGATCACGAGAGAATTCCCTCAGCCTGGTGGTGTTCTCCCCTGGCACCTGAACCAATCTGTCTGTGCCATTTTCTGTCCTTTCTCTGCTGTATATGACCTGCACTGGCAGGCATGTGGCATGGCAAGTCTCTGTGGCCTTTCTTACTCTACAGGGTGTGAACATTACAGATAATTTCTGCTGGATGGCACTTTAACAGTTCATCTGCTCCTGCTGTGCGCTCTCTCACTGAACTCAGTCTGCTCTTTGAGATACCTTAATTGCTTGCTGTGGAAGCTGAAGGTGACACTATAAACAAATCACCACAAATACATGCAAACCTCTCTTAAAACAGCTAATCAGATCGTTGTAGATAGTGCACAGTACGGATCAGCAAGAGCTGTTTTGCTATAAATCTCATTTTCACACATCTCCAAATTTTGTACAGGATCCCAGCAGATGCTTAGGAAGGCAGGTATCTTAGGTTTATGTAGGCATATATAAATCCTGGAATTGCTTTTTGCTGTTTATACTTCCTAAACTAATATAGCAGTGACCAAACTTCATTTTCAGAACTGTGAACAAACTGCATTTCATAGAAGTTATCCAGTTATGGGCTAGACCTTGCATTTCTTACTCAAGAAGGATTAAATCAAAAGGCAAGTAGTCTGTGAAAAGGTGGTTTTATACACAGCTAGCTAAACTCTTGATAAATTATTCTCTCAAAGGAAAAAGAAAGGTTTCCAATAGATTTCTCTGTACTTGTTTTCAGAGAAGCTTATGCTTGCTCTCCTTAGAGGCCCACCTTCATAAGTGAAAAGTTAAATGTCTACTGAGATTTTGTTTCTAAGGATGCTTTTCCTAAAACAGGATTAGGGCTTACTGACAGTGTAGTGCAGGGCAGGCAATATTGCTGCTGCTCATGATTTAAATTGCTTTGTGGGTAAACTATATTTTGGTTTCTATAGATAATGGTTTAGTGCCTCTGAGCTTTAAGCTTGCATCTGTAAGAGGTAAAAAACCAGGTTATTTGGTCTCTCCATATATTTTTATGGAACAAAACAAGCGACCCTCTCATGACCTGAGCAGGATAGGAACCAGTTCTGAAGTGGTTCTTCAGCAACCTTTGAGGATCATTCCATTATATCTTTCCCTCTAGATTATTTCCCAGTTGTTTGCGTTTTTTTCTTTAACCATAGGTGAAACATTGCAGGACTTCTACAAACTAATCATCTGTGGTCAGTCTGTTAAGATCAAGGTCATGGCCGGTTCCCTTGCAAATTTTCTCCATATCCACAAAGTATTGCTTAAAAGCAAACATCAAAGAAAGAGCAGCTCTGCTTGACAAACAGGTTAGTTTCAGTCTAATATCTACTACAACTATTCATTTGTTAATACCTTGACACCATTCCCATTGTATCTGAATGACAATTGCCCTATTGTATCTCAATGGCATTGCTGAACAAGGCAGTTTGTTATTAGATGGGGTTATGTTTTTGCTGGCCACCGGTAAACATCTGGATTTGCAAATCTGCACTCCTAGCTTTGGCGCTCTCTCTTCGGCCAAGCATCGCTAATTATACCACGTCCTTATGGATCAGTACCTGCATCCTCACGCTGAGCATCTCTGCTTTGTTCCCAGTACGAGTCTCAGGCTGTTGTCAATACAGAGAAAATCAACACAACTGCCTAGCACCACATGTGACATTTAATGAAACTGAAGTAATGTCTAATTTGCATGTCTGGTGTTACTTTAATAAAGCCAAAGCTGCAGAAGCTGGGTGCTACAATGCTAGTCAAGTGTGCAAGACTATCTGATAGTCTGTTGCAAGAATGGCGTCTGGCACAAGAAACTTTGCATCTCCCCTTGCCTGCCTGTATGCTTCCTATGGGAGGAACGGGGCTTCTGGTAAAAGCAACAAGATTTGTTCATTTTTTCCAGGCCCGTCTGTTCTTGTTCTTTCTGTTAACTCTTTGTTGGTCAGATCCCGTGAAGTGGTTGGGGTGGCCTGGGGAGGAAAGCCCACCCTGCCTCCTTCCAGGGGGTTACCACAAAACATCAAGGGCAACATCCAGCTCAAGAAGCTGAGCAAGCACTCAAAAAGTTTAAAGGGCAGAGTTGTTCTTCAGTTTCCATTTCTCCATGACATTTTACTGATTTTTATTTACTTTAGCCTCATTAGTACTGCTTAGAGATACATAGAGATATAAAAAGTTTCTGATTCTGACTTTGAACTTAGTGAAGAAGGTCAGCAGAAATAATACATTATAAGTCCTAAGCTTATATCTTGAAGCAAAACAAAGCACACCTCCTAACGGATTGTGGCTCCACCCACTCAGTTTTATCTCATTTTCTACTTCTCAAAGCGAGTGTTTGTTTCCATTTGGCACTGCATTGGTTTCCAAGCTGCTTCAGTGCTGAATGCTTCCAGTGAAGCGTGGGGTATCTTGACCCTCCCCGGGTGTGATGCCATTGGTTACAAGCACATCCCGTCCCCTCAGAGCCAGCCAGTACCAACCCTCGGGCAAACTCTGTCACTCCACAGACGTCTGTTGAGCAACTTCACAGACACGTGCTTAACTTAGCGGGGCAGTAACACGTGTAAAGTTTTATTTGTAGTTCTCAGCGAGAGATCAATTTGCCAGGTGATGTCTTACGAATCACACAATCCGAGAAGCACAGTGAAATAAATGACAGCCTTTACCAAAGTTCATAATGATTTGCACTGGAGCCCGGCTTTGGATGATACTGTTTCCCAGAGAGGAGGCTATAAACTCCATATAACTTTTTATCTCTGACTGCAAGTTTAACTTTGCAAACAGATCTGCCAGTTAGAAAGTTATTTTGTTCCAGTGGTTTGTTTCTAACGGTTCATCGGTAAATCTCTTCTTTTGCAATGCCGGGTTATGATTTTTTGCCAGCATATCCAGAATGAACCTGGGTCAGATGTCCACCGGGACAAAGCAATCTTTGCACTTGAGGAAATAACAACGGCCCTAGAAACGCGCTGCCGCCTGGAGCCGTCCGGGTGCACGGCACGGAGCACCGGCGGGGCGAGGGATGCTCTGCAGGCTGGAAAAGTCTCTGTGTGCTTCTAAAGTTTCTTGCTCGGGAAGCCTTGCCGGAGGCGCCACGCTTTGTGCCTCCCCGGGATGTGAGCGAGGCGGCTGAAGGAGAGAGCGGAGATCGGACACCCCGGGAAGGGGGGGACCCTTTGCATCCCATCCCTCGGTGCGACCTCCGGTGGGGAGGGCGTGGGAAGGAAAAGCGGATCCGTCCGCGTCTCGGAGCGCACCCGGTGATATTCTTTCAGCTCGGAGACGGTGACAGGCCTTTGTCCCGCCGCGCAGCCGCCCCTTTCCTTCCAGCCTCCCTCGCCCAAGAGCGAAGCGGAGAGCCGCGGCGCCGTGCCGCCCCCCGGGCCG
>JAAGNO010003925.1:5242-21850 GCA_033439905.1 Ceryle rudis | reverse complement strand
GATGAGAGGACAAGGGGCAATGGATGTAAACTGGGACATTGGAGGTTCCACAAAAACATTAGGAAAAACTTTTTCACGGTGAGAGTGATGGAGCACTGGAACAGGCTGCCCAGAGAAGTTGTGGAATGTCCTTCTCTGGAGACTTTCAAAACCCGCCTGGATGTGTCGTGTGACCTACTCTGATGATCCTGCGCTGGCAGGGGGGTTGGACTGGATGATCTTCCGAGGTCCCTTCCAGCCCCTGACATTCTGTTATTCTGTGATTCTGTGAAATGATCACACACAGATTGTCAGTCTTTGAAATTCAGTTTCCATACATTTTTTCTTGCTAGTAAATAGAGTTTTTGGTCTTGCATCAGTATTCAAAGGGTGTCCAATCTCCCTGTAGCTTGTGATATAGAACTCCAGCTGAATAGTCACAGAATGATTTAAAATAATTATTTAAGCAGTTCATGGTATGATGGAGCACAAAGTAGGATCAGATCAAGCACTGAATAGGCAGTCCCCCAGTGTCCTGAAAGCCCTTACTAACAGTTAGCAGAAACTCTGTCAGCAGCAAATTGTAAATGTGATTAACATTAAATGGAAACATTCTTATTAAAGTGAAAATCTGATTAGGAACTGAACTGCACAATCTAGTTTTTCTAGCAGGAGTTACAGCACTACCACAGCCTGTAATTTAATGCTGATATGAGTTAATTCATTTGTCTGTGTAAAAGATGTGGTATAGAAAGCTTTTTATAAACCAGAGATGTCCATCTTCAAAATATTTCCCGGAGTATTTATAGCTGCTGGCCCCTAGGCTCTGTTGGAAATGCCTTATAGCACATTCACACTGATGGGCATCTCTTGTTTTACAGACTTCTAGGGTTGGTATAGCAAAGGAGATTGCTGCCTCCTTTCCACTCTCCGTAGTGATATTACAGAACATCCACAGTTTGTTTCCTGTATCTTTCCTTCCAAATTGCCTAGTAAAGGAGTAAAGCAGTCCCAGTTTGAACATGTAAGAAATGATGTGAACGTATGTAAAATTATTCCATAAATTCCTTGCTTGATTGTTTCTTGATTTTATGCTGTTTGCACACTCAAAACTACCCAGCTGAGGTGTGATAAACTGAGGGAGACAGGATATCTTAGCTGATCCCTAGTGCACCCATTCCTTTTATCTGTTCAAACTGTATATGAGGCTTCTCCAAAGAACATGTAACTCATGACACACATGGAATCAAGCTCTTATGTAAGAATCCCCACAGATCTAAACCCACCATGCTCAGTTTTTTGGAAGCAGTGAATATAGATATGGTTGGATCATGCATGTGGGAATACCATGGTCTAGCTTACTGAAAATTCTATGTATCAAAACCAGTAAGACACGAGACCTCCTTCACTTGTAATGGCTAAGGATATTATTCCTCAGCTCTTCTTTCTAGGACTGTATTTTATGCAGTTGAAGGAGATCTTTACAAAGAAGAGATTTCACCATTGAAGTGACAGATTCTAACTTTTCCTGCAGCATTTGGCCAGTTTTCTGTGGAGTTTAGGAAACAGCATACCAGTCTCTATGTATATGTGTGCATGTGAAAACAAAGTCCCCTTTACCATTTTATATAGGAAGTGACATGTTTCTGCAATCCATCAACAAAATATTGATTCTGCAAGGCTTGTTATCAGCAGTGCAGTGATGTACCCTTTGACGTACACTAAATTTCTCTTGTAGGAAATCCAGTTTTTTGTGTCGTGTTTGGGTGAAAGTAGTTCATCTCTTCAAGAGGAATGAATGGAGTATTGTGCATTTGGTGCGAGGATGTCTAATCCTCACTTGGGAGTCTTCTGTCATTATAACTGCCTCTTTTGTGAGGGAATCGAGGTTCCTTTTCCACTCTCTTCTGAATTCATGCAGTCCTGCCATGGCTGTGTCATCTCTGCTTCCCCTCCACTCCCCAGCATTTTCTATGGGAAAGGAATCTCATTCCTCATTCAGAAACCTGGGAACGCAGCTCATTAGGGTCTTGGCAGCATGAACGAAGCTTGTCATTTAACTTCAGATTTCATTACAGCCCAACAGGAGATAAAATTTGTCAGCTACAGAACACAAATAGCACACTGTATATTTAGTCACTTTTCTGAAAATTAAGTGCAGGGGATATGATGCATGAATTGATGAATGGCAACTCCCAGAACAGGAAATAACTTATATATTTCCCTTCAATTCTCAAAGTGTCTCCAGGTGCTCTGGAGACCACATAAAGGATTCCACTCTTCCTGCCAGGTCTGTTATGAAATTCTTTGCGGCTTAAGGAGTGTGCACAATCCTGTCTAATCCTGGAGAAAGACACAATATGCTTTTTTATCTAGTCTACATTTGCCTTGTAATACTCTTGAAGGGAAAACTGTGAATGATGCACAGTTCCTGTCAACAAAAAAGAGGAGTCTGGGAACTGTATGAAACAATCTAAAGCCAAGTTCATTGATGCTGAAGTAAATCTGCAGTAATACCATTAGCACTAGCAGAGCGTAATTTGCACTGATGTGATCAGGCAGAATTTGTCTCTTCATTCGCAGAAAGAATGAATGAGGAGAGAAAAGGATCTTGACACCGTATGCTAAGGCCATTGCAAAGGCACCAGTATACTGCAGGATGTGCTCACTACTCCTTCTAGCCTCTGTTGGATTCAGTACACAGAGTTTGAAAATAATTTTTTAAAAAATCAGAACCAAATAAGAACCAAGAAACATGGTGAAAACTAGCAAGATGGGGTGATATTACTGAGAAAGAGCTAGGCAGCTGTGGAGAAAACTGTAGAAAGAAGGGAATCTACAGGAAAGAAAAGGACAGATGTCTGGCTGTACAACACTGCTGCTGCTGTGCCTGGTGCTGGGGGTCATTTGTAAAGTTTCCACACAGAAGCATTTAGGGGCTTTGCTTCTTCAGAAGAAAGAATTTGTCTGGGTCTGAGGTCTAATGTTTTACATTCCTATGTGAGAATAGCAGGATAGATACGAAGCTTTATCCCCACTCTTCAAGATGCAGATACCCATTTGTGACCTATATGTAAATTTTAATTTCATATCAACTGTGTCCATTTCTGTGATACTTTTTATCATGTTCTTGTATTTTAACAATGATTCTTCCGTTAGTTGTGTTGTACATAGGTCTCTGTACTTATGTCATCCACACTTACAGGTGCAAAGACCCCCTTTCACAGTAAATAGAAATACTGAATGTCTGTAAGTCAAGTGACACAGCCTCACCAGACGTGCATAAGGCAATATTGTCAGGAAAAAAAGGAAGTTCTTTTAATGAAAAAGCACCAGTAACAATTTCGCTTATTATGTGGAACAAACTGTTTATACTTGTTCAGTTTGTAATTTTTGAGCATTGAGAGTACAAGAAGGTATATGGACATCTATAGCTTAAAATAAATAGAATTTTCAAATGGCCCATTTTGAATTTTCAAAATTTTCATTTTTGAAAAGAGTCTGAAGCAGCTTTTACTTTTTAACCATGAGTAGCTGTAATAGCTGAGCTGCAGTGAGTACTGAAATTAGTATCTGTGAAGTGGAAATCACTCACGTATATAACTCATTTTAGTTTTATTTAAACTGCAGTTTAAACTCTGTAACTTTCCTGTGCGAGCAAGGTCACAGAATTAAGCGTACACCAGAATGCAGCCTACTTCAGCCCAGCACATACAACATCACTTGCTTTCAAATTGCATCTTTTTTTCATATCAGGATAAGGATGTGTTAGATAAGTGCCAAGTCACAACACAAGACCTGTGGTTAAGTCATCCCTATAGTCTGGCATCAGTGAAACCGGTCATGTGATTCTACTGGGTGAATCGATGCAAAAGTCATCTGTCTTTTGTTTCTTTGCAGACACAGTCAGCTTTTTCCCAGAAGTTTCTTAGAAGTGAAGTAGATTGTGGTCTGAGCTTAAGGCATGGGTGTGCTCTCTTTAGGGCACTTCACACCAGTATTTTGTTGGAGTGCAGATTTCAAGTACTTTCCAAACATGGCAGTTTCAGTGATGCATTAAATTCTAACTGCAAATGATAGAACTGCTGTAGAAGAGAAAAAGAATAGTTTCCATCCTTTATTAACCAAAATATTTAACTATGGAGATGATGTGTTACAAGAAATTATAAATTGCCAAGCACTTGCTAAAGAATGCTTGGGTTAAGTTTGTCTTTGGGCATGTATGTTGTGCTATTCAGGTGACTGTATGAACACTTCAGATGCCTTAAATGCCTGAAATTGGGTGCGATGACTAGAGGTTTAAAACAGTTTAAGCTAATTATGTGATTTGCTATGGTTTCTGCAGCTAATAGTGCTTAAAAATAACTGTAGCAAAGATAGTCTGCAACCAACTAAACCCGCAAAGATACCAATGCCAAGCAAAGAGTCACTACTGATTTCAGTGTGTGCTGGATCGTTGCCTGAGGTACAAGTGCCGGTGCTGTGTGAGCACTGCAGCACGTTCTACACTGTCAGTGCTAATTTCCATGGAAGTAGAATGGAATAGTTAGTTCTGACTGAACAGGTACTTGAACTGACTGAGGAGGGGAAGCAGAGATATGCCATTACCATTAGATTTTTGCTAGTAAATAAGTAAGTACTAGTACCAGAACTTTATATAGTCCTGTTTGTTGTAAGTTAACAATGGGGAATGACACCAGAAAGGCTTCAGCCTGGTTTATAAAAAGCTTGAGTGATTAATCTAAAAAATACACTCAGCCCATAATGTAACTTCATGATTCTGACATATGCTGTACTGCCTAGCTATTTTGGGCAGAACAAAAACTGGTTTCAGGCCATAACTAAGAAGTGTACTTACACATTTTTTTTTTTCTTTAAATAATTCCTGTGAGGCTTAAAATTGATTTTTCTCATCTATGGTCCAGGCTGTAGTGCTAGCTTTGTTTTTTATTAGGGGCATCACTGAAAAAGACATGCAATTAATTTCCTACAGTTACCAGGCATTTCAAGGGGATGATAGGGAGAGGTTATTTTAGCTGGTTAGGCTTGGGTACTGGATTTGGAAGTGTAGTTCTTCCTTTTGTCTTCAAATGTTCTGTTGGACTGTTTCATGGATTATGATTGTCATTCACCTGTATGGAATTAGTCTAGTCATATGGAATGTAATGGATGTATTTGAGATGCATCTGTAGTGTTTCTGTTTTGCATTTGAAAGTGTTGGCTGAACACTATGGATATGAGAAGAGAATTCTTTGGGGCTTTGAAGCTCTTTTAAATAATTTTGTCGCACTTTCCGCATACCGAGCAAGCCTATGTACCAAATGTTGCTTTTTCAGTCTGATTTTTAGCAGGTGTAAGTTGTTCCCACTACTGATGACAACAGAGATTCCTCACGATATGTTGCTGTCAGTGAGGTAGGTGGAAAGGACAGGGTGTGATAGCCCTGCTGCTGTAGGGTTGGCTCATCTGTGCACCTTTAGATCCTGGTGACTGATGCTCCGGGACCTGCTGGCACAGCTCACTCAATACAGTGTTTTCTCCTGTGGGAGGAAAGCGATGGAGGGCCTGAACTTTAATATACCTCCTCTAAGGTATTTGGAGGAAGGATTTTCACAATTGTTTTGTTAGATTTAAAAGAAACTGTGGGTCTCTGGAAGTTCTAAGTCTAAACAGGCTTTTAAAACATAAAGCCTAGTTTTCACCTTATTGAAGTTTTTTGAATGTTATTTAAAACATTGCTAAGCAATTATGTCCTAGATACAAACTACCCTGTTCTCTGCCTTCATGAACTACAAAGCTCAGTATGTGTCTTGGTGCTGCTGGCTGCAAGGCAACATCTAGGTATGCTTGATGAGGAATTACAAGCCCTAGAAAGAAAATTAATAAAGATATCTGCTTTCAACTCAATTTTTCTCCCTTGTTCTTCCTATGATCAAAAAGAAAATATTTTAGTATATACAATCCTAACACCTAATATTATGCCATCCATTTTTTGCTATGTCCAGGGCTTCAGTAACTCAAGCAGTTTAGGGGAGTGTAGTGGGAGCTTTTGTATTCTCTCTTCTTTTCCAGATGAGCTTGACCAGAGTAAATAGGCTGTATTTGGCTCTGAAAAACCAGCCTGTTTCAAAGGGATCCTTTCACAGCTGCAAACCATTATGTCATCTGCTCTCAAGACCTGCCCAGCCCAGCAGCAGTGTGAGAGGTCATGGTGTTTGTTTTGGGGAGGGGCTGAGGGGGTTAGTATTCTGCTGCAGTGTGGGGTACAGGGCGAGTGTTACATGCACACAGAAACTGGAGATGGGAATTGGGAGATGTGTATTATGTTTACAAAAGAATTGTGATTGGGAAGAGTTCTCAGTAATGCTGGAAAGGTCTCAGGGTGCTGTGAAAAAGCTATTTATATTCTATCCTTTAAAAATCTAAGATGTTTTTATGCTGCTGTTCTTTGTGGAACTCTGATTGAGTTCTCACAAAATGCTGTGTTCTCTTTTCATGACTTGGAATGTGTCTCCTGCAGTTATTTGTTTGAGGACTTACCACTGAAGTGTAAAGCTTGCTTCTGTTAAGGTCTGATGAAATGCTACTTCTGTTACTTTTGATACATGGGCTTCATCCCCTTCATTTACTGTGCACAGCATTAGTAAGCACCATCAGTGCATGATAAGCTTCTTAAATTGCAAAACAATATGTTCTCTAGAGGCAAATTTAAGTATTTTTGACCCTGACATTTCTTACCCCTTTCTTATATCTCCTTGGATAAAACGTCTTTTTGAGGAACAACTTTTATCATCCTAAATTTAAATGGTGAATTCTCTTTCATCTACTATTGTTGCTCGGTACATTCATAATTTAAGAATCAAAATACTGGCAAAACTTTTTTTTTTTTTTCCCTTTTGGAACACAGTCTTAGTTTGTGATAATACACATTTGCAATAGTCCTTTATAATAAAGCTCCTCCAAATTGCTGTATCTACTGATGCAGTGTTCAGATTACCCTATGGGTTTCTAAAGGGAAAGGAGGAGGAAGATTTCTGTATGTGGTTTAGGGAGAACCTAAGTAAAAGCTTAATAAACTGAAATTGGATGTAATTGGTAAAAGAGCGCGTGCTACTATGCTTAAACTAGCTTGTGAGCATGTTGCACCCCCCTTCAAACTATTTATTTCTACTTGAGATTAATAATTGAACTAATCAATGTTCAGTTATATGTTACTCAAAAGGAGAGCAAGAGTACAAATTAACACTGACCTTGGATGTGGTCATACAGCATTCTAAAGAATTTAGAGGCGGCTGATGAGTTTCAGCCACTTTCATTGCCTAGGAGGATAACATTCTGTGTTACTGATACTCTAGAATGCCTTCATGTGTTTACATTTTATATATATATATTATTATTTAGTGGTCTTAAAAGAGGTATTGAACTTTGATGCATTTAGTGTTGCTTTGAGTGAGAAGACTGAGGAGCAGTCAGTGTAATTACCTTGCAGGAGTTGCAGTTATTTTCTGCAGATAGGTTCTCTAACTCAACCTGCAAAAATCTATTTGTTAAAGTTTAAAAAACAACAACAAAAAAAGCCACACACGCACAAAAAAAAGAAGGCAAAACCCACAACATTTTGAAGGGACCATGGGTGCTGTAGAGGAGAATACTGCTTTGTAGCAAGTTAGAAATGTGGGTAGCTAGAAAGCTTGCATCTGGGATAAAAACAGATGCCATACAACTTGGAAAGGACGTAGAAATACATTTTAAAAGTAATATGTGCAGGAAGGAAATAGCTGTAGGGATTCATTGAAATATAGTCAGTGCTAATAAGTCTTTGCAGCCTATAGTTAGCATTTTACATGTCTTTTCTTTGGGAAGTTACATTTCAAATGCAAAGATAACTTTGCAAATTGATCTTATAAAGTGGAGTTTTGCCTTTTCTTGATGCTTTTTTGGTGTGCATGAAAAACCTGGATCTTGAGTAATCTCATTTGCCATCTACACAGAAGCATCAGTTCTAAGAAAACTGTTTGCTGCAAAGTGGAGCTGAGTTTAAAACGGGGCAATGAGCTGTCAAGGAATGTACTCCGTGCAGCACTGTCATTATTTGGCAAAAATAAAATAGGCAAGAGAATCTACAGCTGTGTATGTGCTGTTGGTTCTTAACCATGAGTAGTGGCTCTGTTGAACAGACAAGAAATCTGTTTAAATTATACCATATAATAAACATACTGAATGTAACAGAAGCTGTTGGGGGTTGTTTTTATGTTTTTCTCTTGGGGAAGAAGGTAAAAACACTGTTAGCTTTCCAGCCCAGGCTGCACGGGCATCTGTTTTGTCTGTAATCTTGCACAGTTAAAAATATTTATTGCTGCATGGACAAGGACTGGGCATGCCAGCTCCTCTGTGCTGTGTGACCTTACAGCTAGAGTAACAAAACTATACAGATCCCGTATAGCTATTAGTGAGGGACAGAGCATGCTTGCTTACTGACGTGCAGGTTACAGTCTAATAAAAGGACACAGAAGCAAGCACTCCCACCTCTGGTGTTAAGCAGAATTTGTTTTCCATTGTGAAACAAGCACCGAGGCAATTTAGCAACTGTTGCGCTTTCTGGCAGTGTTGTGGTCACTTGGCTTTTCTACAGACGCAGCTCCTTCTGTTACTTATCCCACGGTCTGGCACCACAGTAACTAACTGTTCAACAAAAGCACGTTGCAGCAGAAACATGCTCTGGCATATTCCACAGAAGCTAGTAAATGGTGCACAGTCTACATAACAGCATAGAAAAAATGACCAGAAAGACAGCGAGCATCTAGAAAGCTATTTCTGGGTCTCTCCTTAATAGACAGAGGCAGTCCTGGCTCATGAGAACTCACAGGGAACGTGGAGGCGCAGGAAAGTATCAGGGTGATATTTTACTTAAGACATTCTGGTTGAGGGTTATGTTAACATATCTTAACATCCTCTGTACAGCCTCTCTTTTTCTGGGACAGAAGCAAGTGACTATCACTCCATTTCCTTTATATAAAGGTAGACACGTATCGTGAGAAAGGAGACCACAGATATCCTGCTGACTTGAGTAATAGCAATTTTCACAGGAAAAAGTGTACCTTTACCATTTTTGTTGTTGCCTAAGGCTTGTCAAAGGCTACTACAGCACAGGTGTTTAAGTATCATATTTCTCAGATGCTAATTTTAACTAATTCAAGTGAAAAAAGATGCTGTGATAATTTCTAATTGTTACCTGTGAAGCTCATTCTCATTATCCTGGAAATATCCTGGCAGTTTTAACAAATATATCCCGCAGTTTTCAATAAATCATTTGTATTTCCAAGTTTGTTTTAGCATAGCTGCCGAAAGAGGAGAGTTACAGCTAGTGTTGTCAGTTAGTCCTGGCAGGGTTGTTACCCCTCCAGTTTTTGCTGTATAATTGAGAATTCAACACAGGTCTTGCTGAAGAAAGACAGGTTGAGTTGCACTGAGACTTTGTAAGGGGTTCAGACAGCCACAGCTAAAAGCATCTACAGTGCTTGTACTGAAGCAGACAAGCAGTTTGGGTTTTGGTTGTTTTCTTTTGTTCTTCTTTTCAGGTCAGTGGTTTCAGGTCAGAATAATAATGTATGGCTGAACACACAGCCTCATTTTCAGAAAGACAATATTGCAGCTTAAATGTTTAACACTAGGGCACTATAAATTCTAGCTTCAGTGTAGGGCTGTTGCTACCAAAATAAAATAGTCCAGCAGCAGCCTGTTAACACAGCAGTTTGTTTATTAATAAGTAAATTCAGCCCCTCCTATTCTAACATAACACTGGTCAGTGCTTCTTGGACAAAAAAATATATAATTTGAATCTATGTAATATTTCATATCTGCATCCATTTTCTACCTGTAGTATGGAGGGAAGTAAATGATACCAGGTGAACAGATTCTTCCTGATCCATGCCAGATGTCTCCTGCTCTGCAACTTTGCTCCCTTCTGACAGACTAATCCTGTAAAAGCCTGAATGTGGTGGAACTCTGCTTGGTGGGCATCTCAAAATCTGTCTGAATCTGGGAAATTAGAGTCTTGGGAGTAAATTCATGTCTGTTAATAAAAGTGTATGTTTTTTTCTCCTGTGGTTTTTAAACTGAGACTTGCAGCACTGAAAGCTGCTGCTTTTTAAAGTTTCAATATGCTGTTGGACTACTAAAATTAAATTCTGTTATGGAGAGGAGAGATGTCATAATATCTATCCTGTTTTTCCTTGTTGTCCTCTATTCTTGACCCATAATATGATAGCTGACCATTAGAGGGGTGTTGCACTACCAGATGCAGCTGCATGTTGTTTTCTCTACACTATCAGCCTGTCTCTTTGAGTATCTCGAGAGCACTGAGTCTGCAACCTCTGTAACTTTATCACTTTCAGACATGTCTGTCATTAAGCTGTATGTGTACAAAGTGTTTGGAGATTCTTGATGATCATCTCCAAAGAATGTATCTTGTGAAATTTCTGAAAGAATAATTCCTAATATACTGAGCTCTTCCATTCAGGCTATTACATTGGAAAAAAAGCAAAAGCCTGAATCTTTCCATGCTATAGCAACCGTAAGACCTGACAGAAGCTGCTGCAGGTAGAAGCAAAATTCTGATCCAAATTTGCTGTACAGAGCCCTTTCTTCAGGGAAGGCACAACAGTAAGGAAACACAACTCCCGCTCATTTAGAGACCTCTTTTTTTTTTTTTTTTTTTTCCCCCTCTACCATAACTAATTTATTCATATAGAATGGGCCACATTCATTACCCACAAGAACAACTAACTGTTGAATCACTAACTGTTGAATCTCTAGTAAAGTCTGATCTAACACCACACTTTATTATATAGTACCAGATCATATAGTCTATAGGAATAGACTTGAGAGAAGTGGAATATAGACATTGTTTTTCTCTATGCCTTGCATGTGGAATCTGTAAGTTGGTTCATTATTATAATAAAAAGATATGTTGTAGTTCCATTTTCCTTTACCTGGGGAAATGAGATGCTGATTTCACATTGCTCTTCCAATCTGCTCTTGTAACTGACATTTCTGCCTTTCCTCTGGGTATCCAAGCCCAGTGTCTGAAATAATCAAGAATCACTGAACATTGAACAGTTTGGGTGTTCTGGAATGAAGCAGACATATTCCAACTCAGAAATAAATGGAGAATGTGTCAATAATATCATATACAGTTACGCATACTGATTTACAGAAGAAGAAAAAAATGCTTGGTTTGATAGAGCAAATTTCATCTAATTTTTCAAGTTCTCAGGATAGGCAGCATACTGGTATTGTTGCCAATAGTCACCAGCAGCCTCATGGAGCAGTATCACTTCAAGTAAGATGGAACAACAAAGGAGTTTTGTGTGCTTGATTAAAAGATTTCTCTGATGGAGGTTTTCCATTGCACGCTAAATCTGTTGGTATTTGAGGCAAGACATTATGTGGACATGTAGCTCCCACTTTAGAGCTAGAATATTTCATGCAGTTTATACTTTTATATACAAGTGTGTGTGAGATATAAGGTTGCTGGGATACTTGGGGTTGGGGTGGAGTTTGTTTTATTTTTAAGGAACAGCTGTTATAACTTCCACCTCTGCACTTCTGTGATCTTTGAATTGATCTTTTTCTGTTCTTGTTTGTTATGAAACACGCTAATAAATAATGAAAAGTCTGTTACATCTGCTCAAGACACAGTATCATCATCATCATCTGCAACAGTGTTGTGGTATAAGGGTGAACAGGCTGAGGAGAGGGCAGGTGGTATCTCCAGGACCTTGACGAGCCAGAGGGCAGCTGTTATTCCCTCCCGTTCCCTGCCCCCCTCCATATAACAAGGAGACCAGAAGTTTGGGGTGGGCTCTTCCTTCCCGTGCCCTGGGAGCTACAATGGCATCTCAGCTGGGCTGGGCCCAACTCCTTGTGTGCTATGTGATCCATCGCCACCCCAGAGCAGGTTTTGGATAGAGTTCTGTATCCTTCTGCCCTTATTATTCCTTTTTCTGTTTTCCTCCTGCTATTCATTAAATTTGCTGCAGTCTTAACTTCCAGTCTATGGTGAGGCGTTTTTCTTTTTACTTATTCCCCTTTTTATTCTCCACAGGGAGGGAGAAAAGGGACTAATAGAGAGAAATCCTGTTCTGTCTTTCATGTGGGCTTGCCCTGAGCCTTAAAGGGAGACAAACAGAAAGTCTTCTGTGTTATCTTACTGATTCACCTCATCTTGCAACTGTGGATTTGTGTCAGCTCTGTGGGCTCTGAGTCAAGGCAATTAATCTCACTCTGTCAGTGGTAGTCCTGGGCAGAGCAACTACTTGCAGAGCAATTCAGTAAAGGAAAGAGGAAGCTAACATGGATATTCTATCACTGTCATCTTATCAGCTGTCCCCTCATGTGGCTTTCTTATTTTCAAGTACTTGCTGGGGGCTTTCAGTTGTTCTTGTTTTCCCCAAGCCTGTAATCAGGCCTGATGTATGCTTAAGAGAATTTACAAGCTGGAGTAAAGCATAGGGGTGCAAAGTATGAGTTGAAGGTGTGATACTTGTAAGCCATGATACTGCTTCACTCTCACAAAGAGCTTCAACCTTGTGCAAGATGAAATTTAGCCCAAGTTTCTGCAGTCTCTTCATTTTAAATGTCAAAAATAACGCCTTTGATGCATATCTGTTTCTCTTAGAACACTGATGGGTGCTTTCATAAGTTTTGTAAGAGCTGTTAACCTTAAAATAAATGAAATAAATGTCTATTAAGGGTCACTTCTGCTTCACACTTGTTATTAGCTAGTTGACAGCTTGGAGCACTGACTGTATGTTTGCCTGTTGTAACTTCTGAATGTGACCATGCTGAACTGAGAGATGTCCCTGTTGGTGTTACTGGAAACCACCTTCTTTGGCTCTGAACAGTCTTATTGCCCAGTGGATTTTCTCTCCATTGACTTGCCCATTCTAGAAGGAATTTCTTATTCCCTTGAAAGTTCGCCTATATGTAATTGAATGGGATATGTTCATTACTTGATGACAACAAAAGGAATTTTAGCTGCTTTGCAGAAAAGGAACAATTGCATTACTAATTTCAGGATCATGGCTCTTTGGTTGCTTTCGATTTTTTTAAAGATTTGTATAAATATCAGCAAATGAGGAAGGCTGGAGAAGAGATTAGGGAGGTTTGGTTATTATTTGATTGATGTAAGAAAAAAGTGGAAAATACTTATGTTGTAGTAACAGCAAACCTGCAAGGCTTTGGCGGCTGGGTAAGTATATCTCTTGGGATATTTATGCTTCTGCCACTTGGTGACAGCATTTCTTAGCTGGGAAATGCTGCTTTGTACTAGAGCCCAGATAGCTCCATGTCCTTTTGGCTCTTCAGTCTGGTGTCAAAAGGACACAGAGACACCTGTGATTGGCAGAGCCTTAGTTGTGGCTTGGAAACTGTCCTAAACTGTACTGGTTTCATTAAAAAAATAAAATTAAGAAAAGTGTGCAATGCTCTCTCTAATAATACTAAAGTTATGACAGACAAAAACAAAGCCAAGTTTGCAGAGTAGTTAAGTCCTTGCATTAGGCTAACTGACATAAAGTGACTTTAAGACACAAAGGATCTCATCTGAAGACAAGCATGTAGAGTTGAAAATGACCTTCATATGTGAGATTAGTAGAAGAATATTACCTCTCTGTGTAAACCTTATCTCAAAAAGTGCAGTCCACAGAGGACAGATAGGTTACTTGTATGTATTTAATGTTTCTAGTTCTGGCAGCATCTGTGGCAGGATGTGCGGTGGGGTAGGGGGACTGTATTTTGTTTTAATCTCAGCTCACCATAGTGCTCTGTTCTAATTTGGGTATCCTCCAAAAAAAGGTAGTTAAAAGAAGTTACATTCAACTGGCAAATTGCTGGGCAAGCTCTACAGACCCAAGATGGAACAGCAACAAGAAACCCAGTAGTGTGCAGTCATTTCACAGCCCTCATTCGTCTTTAAGGAACAGAGTGCACATTGATTTGTGTAAATAATCCATGGTCCCTACAGCACTGCTTGTAAAAACAGAAGGAAATTTTCTGAAACCCCAACAGAACTTTATAAATCCTTAAGTTCTCATGATTCCCTGTAAATGGTACCAGATTTCCCTGAGGGATCCAAGTAATTTTCAAGTCCACCTTTCTAAAAACAGTGAAAACAGCAGTAAATGCTTACTCAGTGTTATTTGTTGGATAAAAGAGGTGTTGGTTATGCTTTTGCAAAGCAGCTATCACACAAGACATGCTGAAAGTAGAACGGGTTTTCTTTACACAAAGCACTCTTCATTTGAAGTGGTTGGAATACGGGTTTCACAGGCAGTCACAAGGAAAACCAACAGTAGCTGGGCCGTAGGACAGAGCTCCCTCTCTACAGAACACTTCAGTGTTGAAAGGCAACATCATGGAAGTGAAGGTGCATAGAAGAATATCAAATCACCACTTCCAAGTCTTATTTTTTGCAAAGGAAAAAAAGACCACTGTCAAGACAGATGACGGTCAGAACTGCCTATATCAAGTAGTCTTGCTCAGTCTATCAGAGAAGGGAGTTTGTTCAGTAAAAACAGGCAAAAACAGATTTGTGTGGAGATTTTCAACCAAAAAATCAAATACAGCTTCATGGCAAGCAGCCTTTGGTTTGTTTAAGTTAAATTAATTAAAAGCGCAAAGAGCCACACAATTCCTAATAGGCTATTGCTCTGATGTCTCAGAAAAAAACACGTGGAAAAAGCACAGGTCCTTCACAACCGGCAACCTCGTCAGCAACTGCAATCAAGACTACTTTTTTACTTTTTGACAGAAACAGTTCGATAACTGTTCCTGCAGGTTCCGGGCCGGTACAAAAATCAAAGAGAAAAAACCCCAAACGCAAAAGCTGCGGCTGTAACAGCCGCGCTCGAAGAGCCGTCGTGCTCTGGGGCCGTGACACCAGTACTGGCAGACGCTGAGCGGCCACCGCCGGCTGTCAGGGGGGTGGAGACCTGTGGGGCGGGTTACCCAGTGGGCTGGGTTACCTTGCCGGGCCGGTGGCCGGAGCGGGCGCTGCCCGGCTCAGCGCGGGGGCCGAGGCCGCTGCTGAGCCCCGTGAGGAAAGCTGCGCTCGCTTCCCGCCTGCCAGCGGCCGCCCCGGCTCCGCGGGATCCAGAGGGGCAAGAAGGAAGAAAACCTGATGTTTATCCGATGGGTTTCGATGGCGCTGGGGGGGGGGCAGTCTTTGGAAGGGGCGACATTGCCCGGCGCAGGGTTCGATCTCCAAAGGCCCCCAGCGACGCCGTGTGCTGGTTTCAGGTTTATACAGCTGTGGCAGAGTCGCAAAACTGCTTGGTGTCGCTATAGTAAGACACTGACCGTTACCTGCTGCTGCTGTTTAATAGTTGCTGCAATATTTATTTTGCCATTCCTACTCCCCGCACTGCGTTACAAACAGCCAGATTTGCACTTGTTTTAGCGAGCGGCTATTTAAAACCTCGCTGGTGTTGCTGCCAGTGTCCAGCTTTACACGCCAGCACCACACAAGTCCGAAAGCACCACTGTCCCTGTGAAGAATCCTTTGTTTTCTTTTGCTTGTCAAAAGCCTGCAGATTGGTTACTGATCAAGAACATTTGCTTGCTTGCATTTTTTTTTTAAGAAAAAGGCCAAAAGTCATCTAACAAATTCATATAATATTCTTAGAACGACAGAGCTGCTTAATCATTTTGACTTTAAGTAAGTTTTCCTCATACTGCACTTTCCGAAGCAGTGGTGCTGCAGATCCAGACCCCTGTGTCCTCAGGCACTGATACAGAGTAACGTCCTGTTTCCTTAAGTCTGCCAGGAGGTGGCAAAGCAAAACGAAGACCCGAGCAGTTGCAAATACTGAGAAAGAGATTAATTTTGTTTTGATAGAGCCATAAGATGACTTCTCAGAATGCTCACCTGAATGGTGTGCTCCTCCCAATGACAGAACAAACTCAACCCCCCCAGTTTAAAACTCCCGATAGGAGCATTTTGTACAAACAGCACTGCAGGTTGAGAGGCAGAGTGCGGAGAGAGTTCGAAAGATCCTTGGGGGATCAATTTCTCTAATAGAACGCTGTGGGAAACACTGTCAAATGCCTCACTGAAGTCAATATAGACAACATCCACAACCTTATCTTCATCCAGCAAGCGGGTCACCCTGTCATAGAAGGAGATTAGGTTTGTTAAACAGGACCTGCCCTTCATAAACCCATGCTGACTGGGCCTGATCACCTGGTTGTCCTGTATGTGCTGCATAATGGAACCCATCATAATGGATGATCTGCTCCACCCAGGATGATCTGCTCCATCAGCTTCCCTGGTATTGAAGTCCAGCTGACAGGCCTGTAGCTCCCTGGATCATCCTTTCGTCCCTTCTTATATATGGGTATTTTATCATCTGACCTCCAGCCTGCCGGTACCTCCCCAGTCAGCCAGGACTGGTGACAGATGATGGGCAACTCCTTGTCAGACCATGAAGCCAAGCAGGCAGCTGAGGAAAGTATTCCAGAAGTGCAGTTCTTGGTCCCAGAGGGTAAAATACAGGTTGACTGTGAGCCCAGGTATTCTAAAGAGGATCAGAAATTAATTGAGGATTTGGGTGGGAGGATTGAAGGAGA
>JAAGNO010003924.1:0-13182 GCA_033439905.1 Ceryle rudis | reverse complement strand
TCCAGGGATCCCGGGGACTCCACCCTGGGCAGCCTGGGCCAGCCCCTGACAACCCTTTCAGGGGAAGATATTTTTTCTAATGTCCAACATAAACCCCGCCTGGGGCAGCTTGAGGCCGGTTCCTCTTGTCCTGTTGCTTGTTCCTTGGGAGAAGAGCCCGACCCCAGCTGGCCCCAACCTCCTGCCGGGCAGGAGACACAGGGGTACTGCCTTCCCCATGTCACATCACCGAACAGTGTCACTGCTCAGCGCTCCTGCTCCAGGCAGCACACAATCGGGCATCTAACACACGATGCTCCGCCTGATGCCCATCTGCGGGTCCGTGTGCCTGGGCTCCACGCTCTCCCCTGCACCATTTCCAGGTGCAATCAGTGGCACTGGCTCAACACTCAGACTATTTTAAGTGAGGTCTCAGCATCTATGACGAGAGGCTTGGTCCAAATTACAGCAGGCTCAGCTACCTCCCCAAGTTACAGCAGTTTAGCAAGTTGCCACCTTTCAGCCGGGCACAGAGGTGAAGCGACGTGGCTTGGACTAAACCTAAACGGTTTAATGGAAATGAGATTACTTCACCAAAGGCACCTGATACTTAACCTTTATCCCAAGCATTTTTCTTCTGGGGGGGGATGTTGAAGCTGCAGTACACGCAGGTCAACGGCCAGCTCCAAGCCCAACGCTTTCTTACCGTTTTGATAAATGACACTCATTAACTCTACCATTTCTTCTGCAGTTTGAAAGGATGACAAAGCCTCAGACAATAACAGAGTTAACCAGGACTCACAAAGCACATTTTCAAGGACTAAATTTTCCATCGTCAGTTCCCTACTGTTTTTCAGTGACTGTGAAGTGCAGAACGAGGGGGCTCTACCTAAGAGAAGCAATCGAAGTCTTAAACACGCTCTTGATTGAGTACAATTACCCACCAGCTCCTCTGAACATCCTTCTGCAGAGATGAAGCAACAGAGAAAAGGCACAACAGCAGCTTTTTATCCAAGCAACTGAAATGCTCTTGGTTGGGAAGCAGCAGACGTTAAGGCTTCAGAAGCCCTCTCTGATGTCCCCGGCTCCCTTCACACTAGGAATGCATCGACAGTAGGAGGGATGCTTACAGTTAAACAACACTTAATATGACGGAGTTGATAAATAGACAGAGATTCAGCATAAGAATTTGGATATGACAAACTATAAGGGCTCTTTAGATCTGGAGTTTTACTTTGTCATGCCGAAAAAGACAGATCAGAACCGATTCTGGCTTTCAAACACCCTCAACCGTGGAATTTCTCCTGTACAGAGAGAGAAATCATCAACGATGGCGAGAAGCCGTTAGCGGAGGAGCACAGTGCGCAGCATAAATCATAATCTCTTACTGACTTGTCTGGAAGTGGGGAAATTCACTTCGCCTCCTTTCACAACCCGTAGCTCTGTAAATCAGGTCACTTTGGATGTGCTACTATTCAAGACCTTGCACTACTGCGTTCATCTTCTTTATGCTCCTGCTGGCCCTAAGACCTGAGTAAGACCTGAGTCCGTTGCTTTTTTCAGCCCTAAGTCTGGCTTAGGTAGTCTGGTACAGCCTGATGACACTTCTTTCCTCCTGCAGCTATTCTGCAGCCACTGAATTTAGGTTACACAAGACTTGCCCTGCTAAAAAACCCAGAAATGGCCAAACTGGTTTAGCAGCAGAAGCAGTTTGCAGGGACTGAAGTTTTACCAAGGATCTGTCTAGAACCTCAGCCTGTCCTCGGGCAGGCAATGCCAACCAGACCAGCACGGATCCACAGCCAAGCGTGGGCCCTGCCACTGAGATAGCCAGTGGTCTCGGTGCCCTTCGGCTGGCTTCACGCCGGCCCCTGAAGGAGACTGTGTCAAGATTTCATTGATCTGGGGAGCGAGGAGAATCCAGTTGCAAGTAACAGCCTAGCTTTTAAGTTTTTAATAAGGCCCTTCTTTATTTGATATAAAAATTATCTCAGCCTAGCTCAAGGTCACCTTACCTGGGCATTTTTTTGGTTCTAGACACAAGCTGCTCTTGTGTTTAATGTTCCCCGATGCTGCGAAGGACCGAAATGATAGGAGTCTGTTGTAAGGACAAGCAGTTTTATTCTGGCAAAGTACACTTAGAAACACCTAACAGCTTCTGTTACAGGCTGACGGTGCCACAGTTTCACCGACTCATCTTAACTCTGTCAGCTCCGTGGCTGAGTTATGGTTTTAATATCTTAGTCTCTGCTCTGACTGTGATTTGTGCCTTGTTTTTCTGATCTGCACTTTAGAGCAATGCGTTGTTAGAGGCACTTCAGCTGGTTCTAACAGCGCGGCACAAGGCACAGCTCTTCCCTCTGACAAATGATGTGTGTCTGCGGCCGTACACGGTCTAAACCCAGGGCAGGGGGGTCTCTACCACCACCCACGGACAGAATTTGTGAATCTTTCAGAACACTTAAGTACAAATTCCTGATAGAATCAAACTACATCTTTACACTTCTTTTTGGTTTGTTTTTTTTTTTGGATAAAAACCAGCAGCACATTCCAACGTGACATTTTTCCCAGCTGAGGTATTTTCATCACCATCTCCATTCAACACGCATCCTCCACCCCTTCTTTACAGTTATTTTGCTTTAAATATTTACCGATGAACACACAGAATGCAATATTGGCTGAATGCAGCCATTACGCCACAAACAACCCCCGAGGGACTCCGTACATGCACGCAGCTTAAGGTGGCAGTAAGGGTGCAGCGGATCAGGAGCTGTATTAACTGAGAAAGGACTAAAAATGTCCATTGCTTTTCAGAAATCAGGAACAATCCAGCAGAGTCTTTTAAGTTGAGCTGTCCCAGGAGCCAGCAGGTGTTCTAGGAATGAAGAATGTGAACGCTCAGGGCCTCATGGCTGTGGTAAGTGTTGCGTACTATGAAGAATTTCTAACGGTAAATAGGTACAAGAAATAATAAACAATGGAGCACTCCCTTTTAGGCAGGACGAAAGGAAGGGTGATACAGGGTAGATATAATCTTAACAAAGGGAATAAAGCTTGACAAGGAGCTGACAGACCAGCCAAAACCTTCCGTTTTCCGGCGAGACAAGAGTGTTCTGGATAGGTCAACAAGTCAAAATGCACCGCAATGGGAAGATACTTCACCCAATTCTACTCTAGCTGTGGAGAGCTAAATTCTTTGAAGTTTGAAGGGAAAAAAAACCCCTAAGCTACAAGTTTTTAAAGCTCTCCAGCTTAAGTATAATTTCAGAAGCATCTGGAGTTGAGGTAACGGGAATAGAATGATACTTTAATGACACTTGGCCCATTAGGTTATTAAGGAGATCAGCCCATTTGTTTCAGTTGCTTTTAATTATCTTCCGTGGAGTCATTCCGGGTTTACACCGGTGTAAACACATCACATCCCCTGCTGTTTAATTTCCTTACAGATTTTGTCTGCCCGTTTCTAATTTTATGAGGACTTTAACTTCCAGGTGTTTAAATCAGCAGTGAAAGAGAAGGATCATCTCAGAACGAAATGGAACCAATTCAAACGATAGTTTAACTTTACGAGTGTTCATTTTCTTACCCTGGCAATTCCCAGTCTCCAGTCTCAGGCAAGAGAGCCTGACACTTTTAACCGTATAAATACCGTAAGTGGGAACTAACTGTAAGTTTCTGCTTGTTATTGCTTAAGATTCAATAGAGGATGCATCGTAAATGGGCCTTTAAGGAAACAAATTCTATTATTCCTGCTAGCTGGGGCAATGACTACCATCGTGAAAGGAAAATTACTGCCATTAAATCAAGAAACTAATTAGAATCAGATCATCAAGTTCATTTTCTGCTGGAGACTTGGTCTACCGGCACGGGCAGAATGATTTACTCCGGAGTACGTATCAGGGCTGAGCCAAGTCTGTCGGTTGAGTACAGTTCTGATATTCAAGCAGCCTGGAAGAAGCTCAGCAGTTCAAGAAGGTTCACGGGCAGTTGTGGTGGCCAAGATGGGGCTCGCAGCTCTCGCCGAGAGGAAGGTTGGGACCAAGCAGATCTGGAAATCTGGCCCGTGTCTATGTGTGGAGGCAAAAGGAATCGGACTCTAATCTTCCTCCACAATCACAAGCGGACGTGGAGCCCTCAGGCGACTGCATCAAACCCAAAGACACTACTTCTGCTTTTCCCATCCGCGCTCGTTATCGAGAGCCCTCCATCCCCCAGCTCTCGACAGCAAGGATCAATATGGTCTGCCTATGCTCAAGCTCCTAAAGTACAGAGATAATAAATCTCCCTGGTTCACCTCATGAGACATTGACTGCATTTGACAGTCTTTGTGAGATAGCCTTGCCGCTGAAATTCCTCTTTCCTACCCAGGCAGAGGAAATTCCCTGCGCAACCTCATCCTTTAACCCGGCCGCCAAACTCAACGTCTGCTTCCTACCGTCTCTCTTCCCCCTCTGTAGGTGGCTTGGCAACTCAAAAGGCGCATAATTATTTCCAAAATAGCCATCACTGAGCTTATTAAACTTGGGGGGAAAAAAAAAAGGACTTTTACAGTTCTGATCTTGTACGTACCGGAGGATGCCGTGAGACGGTGATTCACCCCGAACGGTAACGAGACCAATCAGACAGCTTTTTATGATCAAAGGTTAATAATGAAAGAGACGATGAAGAAGAGGATGCACCTTGTCACAGCAATAAGCAGGAATCTCAGCTGTCATTTGCTCTGACCTTAAAGGAGTCACTTACTCCTTACGCCTTCTGAGCTCCCACCTACGGCGTGGCAGCACCAACACTTATTTTACGTGTCTTTTGAGAGTAGCTAATGTTTCAAATGTTCTTCAGAATTCTGCAATGAGTCAGTGCAAAATGTGTTCCCATATGCGCGCTTAATTAGTTTTTAAGGACACTGGAGGCACATAGGTGCTTATATGCCTCATATGAACCAGCCTGTAATAATCAGAGACCAAAAAAACCAAGCGCACCAGAATTACCAGACAGGAGATCCAGCCTATTAATGGGACTTTGGAAGGAATAATTTTACAGTTGTGGATTCTTTGTAACCGAGGCGTACTGGAGGGAATGACAGATTCCCCTTACAGCTGTGGGATTGTTCCACGCAGCCCGGCGCAACGTTCCGCAAAGCACCCGGAGGCTTGTCCGAGATCGCCTCCAGCGACAGATCCCAACAGGACATGGAAACATCAGCCACGTTCTAAGTGAGCCACTGTTAAGAATATGACAGCCTAACCACCAGCGTGAAAATCACTATTCAGGAGCTTAGAGAGGCTCTGTTTATTGAGAAGGTCTGTCTTAGATGAGGATAGTAAAGTTCTCAAACATCTCCACACACATCCGCACAGGTAAGTGGCACAAGCTGGTTGCCAAACTTGAGATTAGTGTCTGTTTTCTAAGTTCTCAAACAGAGAACGAAGGAAAGAAGATCCTTCTCCAAAAACACAACCGTCAGAAACAACTCACCTCCTTAGCAGGAAGGAAATGCTTGGAGCGACACCGATTCTTCCAGGACCATGAGATTTCTCAGCAGTAACCCCACCTTCAGAAGAGATTGTAAAGATCTCAACGCAGTGTCCTCTGAACCAACTACAAAAACCACTCCACCTTCTCCAATAGAAATCATATTCCATTATTCCACCAATAAAAAAATGAGAAGAAAAACCAGAAAGAGCCTTGTTAGTATGGCTTACAGCAGGTGTAGGACACCTCCATACCGCAGCGACTAGCGGCACAAAAGCTAGCCGAAGGACAGATGGATACTGTGGTTTTACACCAGATGGGTAAGTGGTGAGCGAAACGGGCTGTCGATCCGAAAAGCTGCAATTTGTAAATTAAAGCACTTTCTGAAGCATCGAAACAACTCGTCGGTTTGAAGTAAATTCTAAAAGATTCCCCAAAGAGTCAACCTATTACCGAAGAAAGCTGATTAGTAAGTCTAGTATCGATCTGTCGAAAGCGTACGATGGCTTTGCCTTTCCCTCTGAAAGCTCAGGGAATGCATCAGGACGGTCCACAGGGAAATCATTAAGCAAAACCAATAAAAGGCGAGAAGAAAATGAAGAAAATCTCATTTCCTCCACGGGTTTCTGAGTTCTCCCCTCTCACATGAATTAATGTCATGTTCAGGAAAAAATCCCGCCCTGTCCGTCCAAGGGAGCGCGTTATTTCTCAGAAGCACAGCGTTAAACCTCTGGTCTCGAAAGCCCAGCTCTTTAAACCATCTCCTTGAAGGCACCCACAGGGAACAGTGAAAACGCGCTGATGCAAACGTGTAGACGAGGACTCAGACCGAGTTAAAAGCCCACCCCTTGGTGTGTCTCTGAAAGCAGGAGGATCACGGGTTGGAACTTTCGTACGCTCGAGTTGCTGTTGTAAGAAGCACCGAATCTATTCGGACACACGAGACCGCGACTACTGTGAAAGAAGGGACTTCAGAGATTCAATCCCACCCCACACAACCTTAGGTTTGGGAACAGCAAACGGACGATGCCAAGTGAAGGAAGTACTTTGAGCAATCAAGGCTGGATCTCTTCTCCACCACAAGTTTTACTTCCTCTGTAAGAAACTACAGTCAAAACTCCTGGTCGGTCTCCCCTCTGCTCCTCCCACAGGCGTGTCTGATCTTCACGCCTCTGCTGAGGAGTGCGGATGCTCCCTCCTAAGCAGCAGTAACTACGTACGTACACGTACGAACGGATAGCTTACAGCGCTGGCGAACGGAACTTCACTGGATTTTCAGATGTTTTCCCCATGAGGTTATTGCAATTCCCGCCCATTTCTCCCCAGGGCGGTTACCAGAGCTGACCACCTGCCCGCAGAGATGCTGCTGTGACCAAGGACAAGACAGTAAGAGACAGTTGATCTTTTTTTTTTTTCCTTTTTCACTGAAGATTTTTAGTCCTCTTGACTCCACCGTGAAGCACAGAGAAAATATGGCTAATTGTGGTTTCCTGCCGCCAACAGCAGCATAATCGACAACAGCTACCTACAAAGAGAGGTCTACAGGGTTTTCTTTTCCCCTGTCTGAAACTCAGTGGAGACTTTCACCATTAATTAGTATGCACGCTTTGATCCGCCACGGACACCAGCCAGTCTCGAGCAACTTTAAGCAAAGAACAATCCATTTCCTAATTAGAGATGGGAATTAATGACCATGCTAAGTACGGCAGGCCCGACACAACGACTTCCTGCGCCGCTGCATGCCCTACAGTGTTTCCTACATCATATTTTCAAACTGTCCACTCTCATCAATGATTTGTGGCGCCCGGGTGCCTCTTGGCAGCACTTTCAATGGCTGTGCTGATAAAGAAAACCTTTATTGTACCGTGAACTGTCAACAAATGCTTTGAAATTTCGTAAGATCTCTTGCGTTTGTCCTTCGTATTTCCAGAGTTTAAAAAACCCCACCCCAAACAACCTCAAACCACCTGCCTTTTCATCCAGAATAATGCTTATGAGCATCTCATTAATGAGTCACATTAACTTTCTCCACCATCAGAACACGCTTAATTCCATCGGCCTCACACCAACTGGGTGCTGAACCTCGCTGTGACAGCCCAATTAGTTCTGCTGGCAAGTTAATGAGATGATGATTATTTGAGAAACACACCTAGCTAGTACGAGTTCTTATGCAGCCCTCTGGTTAAAAGGGACATTACAACTTGAATAGGAGGCATCAAAAAGCACTTACCCACACAAAGGAAATCAACAGCTGTGTTTAAACTGAACATAACCTAAGATAAAGAGAGGAGCTGCACTAACAGCCTGTCACCGCTTCGCACAGCCTGTTATTTACGGCTCCCCGCAGGAACACCTCCCTGACACCAGCCGGCAGAAATCTTAATACCTCCTGATGTGACTGGGTTAAACCATCGATTGTCACCCACAAACCCTTCCAGACAGGGTTCAAATAGTGATGCTGTTCAACATATTAACTACCTAGGCACCAGCGAGGGGAACCTCAGCGGTAGAGTGGCTGGTTTAGGGAAGACCGGTGAAGAGAATTCCCTGTATCCCGGGCTTTGAAACAAAAGCCTTTAATATTAGGATCATACTCTCCACTGCATAAATGTCAGAGGAATAAACTTGAGAGAACAATGTATTTTTCCCTGCTTTGAAATTATGAATTTTAAAAAGGACGGAGAACATGAAACTACGAAGTCTTTAACCTCTAGGGAATAAATTCAAATGCCAACCGGGCCGGTAACGCTCTGACGGCAACTGCTACCATAAAAAAATGGATGATGATAAATAATGAAGGAACAAGCTGCCAGGGAGGTATTCAGTGGGAACTGCGAGGATCCGAGTTATTCTTAGTGACTCTGTGTTATTCTCTGCGTATCTTGATTAGAATGTTAAAGATACCCTCTTTCACCACCGTTTATAAGCCAGAGCAGGAAAACGGTCAGCCTACCTCTTAGATCCTTCTTCCTCAGCTTGGGTGCCCGCTAACTTGTTTGCAACTTTACTCTCCTGAGAAGGAAAACAGAACACAGAGCAATCAATGAAAGGTGAATCTTTGGCTTGGGGAGGTTTAGTGCACAGTGCAGATTTGGCCGACCGAAATGGCGTATACTTTCTTAATGCCATTTTCCCCCCTCCTGAGTGCTGACCGTCTGAGTCTCACGGGTATTCAGCCAACTCCCACCGCCTGCAGGGGGGATAATCGCCCCTGCCTTTCGCAGTCGCACGCCTCTCGGATCTCTACTGTAATTTGTACGGATGGGAAACGTAGAAGAAATGTTTATCACGTGGCTATTGTTTTAATTTCTTGTAGCAAGCTAGGTGAAAATGAAAAGGGGCAGCACCAAGAGGTCCACTCTCTGCAGAAAGCGGCGAACGAACGAATCTTAAAACACTTGAACAATCCGTAGGCAGACCGGTGTATTCCACTTTGCTTTACACTCCACCGCATCAATGCATTTATTTACTCTTCTGCAGCACTGCGGATCGATCTCATTAGGCCGGCCAAACTCCTTTATTATACTACAGCTGCAGCACACAAGAGTTCTCTCTCCCTCAAGAGAAACAAGATCCCTTGAGCTGCTAACATGCGCTGCACTTTATCAAACACGAGAGAAGTCAAGATCTCCATCTTTTAAGATGCAGATAAACCAGATCTCTTTTAAGATCCCAGCCAAGCGGAGACCTCGGCGGGTCAGTCCAAATACAGCGCGAGGTGCTTAGGAGGATGAAATACCTGAGTGACTTACACGTGACAGACAACACGCTACGCGTCCCAGGACCGAAGAATGAGCTTTTGCTTGACTTGTAAGAACGACCTCTGCAAAAGAAAAAAGAGCGGCGTTAACTAACGAAGCAGCAACATCAAACCAAGAGCTCAGCACGCAGACGACCCGCTTTTATCGCCATGTACCTGTTACCGTCAACTCGGCAAATTAGAAACGTTCTAGGACTCAATTGAGAGGTTTTTTAGAAAGCAGGCATTCTTTATTACAGCGCTGGGCACACAGGGGACCGCTCCACATAGTGTGCACGCCCGTGAGGCTTGTAGCGTGAATTATATGTTAGTTCCTCATACGTATACATTAGACGTCCAAGAAATTATTTACATATTCAGGTAACTCATTAATCTATGTAAATGTGCCTTGCTCATGTCTCCCTGGGTGGTCATCGGGGGCCTGGTGGTCATCTTACTTCATTCTTCTTCATCTTTCTCACTTCACCTGTGATCCACCTTTCAGAGTTGCTGCTCCTTAGGCACCTCTCCAGACCTCAGGGTCGGCTTGTTCTGGCCTCCTCCCCGTTATCTATGTGCAAACTACTTTATTTTCCTAAAGAAGCTGTAAATTAGGCAAGATCACTTCCTTATCTAGTTTTCAACACACAGGCTTACAGCATACTCTAAATCATTAAGGTTAGCTCATCCTATTTTACATTTGTGCTAAGCTAAACAAAAAAATAACATGATTTATCCGTTCCCTCTTGTATCATACCCACTGAAATTGGGCATCAAGCTACAGATAGATGTCATCCCTTGAAAAACCAACTTCTTACACCTTCTTTCCACAACAGCGTTGCATCCAAGGCTGTCACTAAACTACCACCGGCCTAAACCAGGCTGCCCAGCAAGTCCCAAGCCAAGGCCCCGGCCTCGCCATGGCTCGGCCGCTCCGAGGCCGCGCTTTCCATCTGGAAAAAGCAACTACAGAAAAAGCAAGAACCATATTAATGAAAGGCTTACTCTACCTCGGGTGTCTACGGCGCGGGGAGGGCCGAGGGAGACGGCGGCAGGGCCAGCCCCGGGGCGTCCGGTCGCAGGAGACGGCAAATCCAGAGGAGATCTGGCCCATGACAACAGAAATGACACCACCGCCAGCGGGGGCGGCGGGAACGGGGACCCCCCCACCCACCCCCCCCGGCAGAGTCCGCAGCCCCCCGGTGGGGGGAGGTTGACCCCCATCCCGGGCCCCGCAGGGTTTCTATGCTACGACAAACTCCGATTTCATGTCCGCCTTGACCTCCGGTTTCCACACCGAGTCCTCGAAGTCGAGGTCCAGGCTGCCCTCGCTGGAGACGCTGCTGTTGCTGTTGGTGCGGCCGGACTTGCGGTTGGGCAGCCAGTGGTAGGGGGCCCGGGCGTCCCGCCGAGCCTTTCGGCGCAGCCGCTTCTGCTGCATCAGCAGCTGCAGCCGCTCCACCTTGCAGCGCGTCGCCCGGTTCTCCGTCTGCCGCAAGCGGTCCCCTGAAAAATGGGATGGGGGGGGTTATGGGGTGAGGTCTGCTCTTCGCAGCATCCTGGCTCCAGCCCCACCCCCCCCCAGATGCGCAGACACCCCCGAAGCAGAGTCCCCAGTGCCCCAGGGCTGCGCTGGTCCCTGCTGGGGAGAAGCCCCTTGCCGGGACCATTCCCCCGGTGGGGGGACTGCAGTGCCAGCCCAGACACCCCCTCAGCCTGTGGGGGGCTGGCCCTGCTGTGGCACGTGGGAGGATGAACAATGGGAGCTCCAGACGTGGGCTCCAGCACTGGGAAAGGGGGAAAAAGGGATCCTGGCTCCAGAACAAACTGGGCCAGGAAAGTGGCCATGCTGGGAGCATGGGGACCAGCACCAAACCCCCAGCTGCAGTGCCCAGGACAGGGCTCTCAGGGCACAGCAAAGCCATGCAAAGGGAATGGAGCAGCTCCGCTTCCTCCTGCCTCAGTTTCCCCCACACAGGCCCCTAGGACAGGGACATGGCTGCACCATCAGCACCCGATACTGTGGCCCCAACGGCCCCATAGCCAAATGGCAGCTTAGGTACCACTGGTCCCGAGGGACAAAGCCCACCACGGTCAACCCCAAGGCAGTGGGGTTATTCCAGCTCAGCTCTAGCCTTGGCACAGCCCCCCCGGGACCCCCCCAGTGAGCTGGCATCACCCTCTGGACCGTGAGTGGCAAGTGGGAATGCAGCCAGAAACATGGGGACAGAGGAGGGCACGGGGGGATGACCCCCTGCCCCGTAACACCAAGCAAGGTGCACGGGGCAGAAGGGGGTCCTGGCACAGAGCAGAGCCACCCAGGTGGCCCTGGCACAAGTGCCACCAGGGTTGGGCACCAGTGTGGGGCTAGGGGGTTTGGGGGTGTCTCTGCCCCTTGCTGGGAATTTCACACAGGTACAAAAAAGAGCAAAGGGGACATGGGGGGCTCAGGCCAAGCAGGGTGAGCCTAGCCAGGGCCAAGGAGGACTTGTCACCCTGGGGCAGGGGGAGCCCGGACCCCCAAGGCTGAAAGAAAAGGGAGAAAAAGGCAGTGGGGAGACTGAGCCCCCCCAGCCAGCACTGGTGGTTTCACTTCTTTTCTCTAAGCAAATTGCAGGGGGGGGCCAGGGCAGGCACCTTCCGGCCTCTGGGTGCGCAGGTGTGCACCCCAAATCTGCCTGGGGGGGCCACAGGAGCCGCCAGCCACACCCCAGGGGGGTCTGCCCCCCCAAGCCAAACCCACCTTCACCCCCAGCCCAGGGCGGTGGGTTTGCAAACGGGGAGGTGGGTGAGGAGCCAAAGTCTGGGTACCTCCCCCCCAAAACCTCCGCCCACGTGGCAGGGACAGGCCCAGAGCTCCCAGGGGAGCGGGGACGGGGACACTGCAGCCGCCTGGCCCCAGCCACGCGCTGCCAGCGCCCCCCACCCACAACAGGACCCTCTGTCTCCACAGGGTTCTAGGGCTGGCAGAGGGACCCGAGCAGGGTCCCTGGGGGTGCTAATTGTCCCCCACCCCTGCAGGGTTCAGGGTCGGGCAGGAGATAACCTTTGCTCCGCAGAGACCCTGCAAACCTGTAGGGCCACCATCCTGACTGACACCTGTCAATCATTCAGCACCCCCTGCACAGCTGCAGGGTGAGGGGAGTGCCCTGGCCCGATCCTGCCTTCAGGGCCCCGGGGGTGCCTGTGCCTGCTCCAGCACCCTTTGCTGTGCCAAGGGGAGGAAACGGGGAGAAAAATGGATATAAACCCCAAAAGCTCAAGTGAATCCAGCAGCAGGGGCTGGTTGTGGGGTGACCCTGTGCAAAGGGGGGGGGGTCAGCGCTGGCTTGGGGGGCTGCATGGGCTCCCCAGCCCCTCTCGGACACAAGCAGCCACAGCCCCGAGGGTGACGCGATGAACCGAGGACGCCAAACGGAGGTGCCAAACCAAACCCAGCCCCAGCGAGTTCCCACGGCAGAGCCGGTCGGGGTGACCCTGGCACGCAGCAGACCAAGCCCCCTCCCTCCCCACCCCGGGGCCAGCAGCAGCCCCCCTCCCACACCAGGACCAGTGGCTACTGGGCTTACCACTGGGCTTGCACATCCGGATCTGGCTTTGGCACTGGACGACGGGGTGCAGGGGCGGGGAGGCCGCGGCCGCCGGCAGCGGCTCTGAGGTAGTTTTGGTGGCGAGGTCCGGGGAGGCGGGTGGCGAGGAGGAGGAGGAGGAGGAGGAAGAGGAGGAGAACTGCGTCTGGCAGCGGAGCTGTGTCAGGGACTGGGGCATGCCCTGGTAGTGTCGCGTGGCGCTGAGGAGGTCGTTCAGGATCTGCAGGATGGTGCCGATGTCCCGCCGCGGCCGCCCGCTGCTGTCCTGGCAGTTGGGGTGCAAAGTGCCTGCAGAGGGAGGGGGAGCGTGAGATGAGCAGTGCCGCCCGTCCGACACAACCCCGCTCCCCCCCCCCCCCCCCTCCCGCCCCCGCACCGCCCGCTGCCAGCACCGCGCCGCGC
>JAAGNO010003921.1:57908-73233 GCA_033439905.1 Ceryle rudis | reverse complement strand
AGCCCGACCCCCCCTGGCTCCAGCCTCCTGTCAGGAGCTGTCGAGAGCCAGAAGGTCTCCCCTGAGCCTCCTTCTCTGCAGGCTGAACAAGCCCAGGTCCCTCAGCCGCTCCTCACCCCCCTCATGCTCCAGCCCCTTCCCCAGCTCCGTTGTCCTTCTCTGGCCACGCTCCAGCCCCTCAAGGTCCTGCTGGGAGTGAGGGGCCCAGAACTGACCCCAGGATTCGAGGTGCAGCCTCCCCAGTGACAAGTAGAGGCTAACAATCACTGCCTTAGTCCTGCCAGACTGCTTCTAATACAAACCAGGGTACCAAGGAAATACCTTAATCTCCAGCCAGAAACACAACCACTGATTGATACAGAATAACCAACAGTTGACATGGAAGCTGCAATGAGATGTGAAAACTGGAGGTGTATATATAAAAGATAGCATGAGGTCTTAGCAATCACTCAAGGCAGAAATATGGCTTTTCTTTGAACAGAATGAGCACTGATGGACCAAGGTCCCCTCAGAGGTTAAAAACAAGAGATGAAAAGCACTTTTGCACCTGAACTTGCTGATGTAAAATATCTCCGATCCATGCAGATTTCTAGTCTGGAGGTATAATGAAACCTAGACCACAGATTTCCCTTCTCTAGGTAAGTTTTCCTCTTGCATGATTTAAAATAACGTGACAGAGGGTATGAGGTTGAACTCCATCTTATACCCCCAGGATGGACATTTTTACATTCTCCTTTGTGGAAGAAGAGACAAGGAGCAAATAGTCAGATATTGAAACGTCAGCAAAATGTGGAATGGCTACTTCATTTTTTTTATTTCTCTGCAAGCTCATAACGGAGGGATCACATCAGGAAAGTGCGAGGGGAAAACCCTACAACCAAACCATGGGAGATGTTATTACAGCAAACCATTTAGGCAGCTCCAGACACGTAGACACGTAAGATGGGGCACCTCTGCCCTGCAGGTCTCATCGCTAAACAGTCACTCAGAACACAAGGAGCGGGAAAAGGAGACTGGGGAAGGAGTATGGAAAAAAGAGAGAATAGAAAGGAAAAGGAAGAGGAACTATTGTTGAAAGAATTGGCTGGTGGACAAAGTTTTGAAGGGGAGAGAAAGTGAAGGAATGACTAACCCAGGGCAAAACCTGTCTCAACATGGGGATATTGCTCAGCTTAAACCAGGAACTGCAGGGAATTGCTCTGTTCTCAACCCAGCCAGGACACTCAAACCTTCAATTCCTTTCTCTCTCCTTCCTGTGTTAGAAACCAGGCACCCAAAAGAGGATCCCAGGAAATCACAATCTCATCTTTCTGCCTAAATATCTTTTTATTCAAGAAGAGAGAGAAGTCCTTGGTGGAGATTTGGGATATTTCCTCTACATGGGGGCTGAGTCTGTAGCTGTTTGGTTGGGATGTTTTTGTAAAGACTCTCTAATGATCCTGTAATGCCTGGCTGCAAACACGTGGTAGTTTGCTTAATTTTATATGATGTACTTTGAAATAGCAGCTCCCTCTAACAGTTCCACCAGACACAGAGGAGACTGTAAGGCTTTCCACACTGAAAACAGCACCAGATGCGCACCGTGCGGCCATCGCAGACCTTGCTGAATCCAAGTGAGGTGTTTTACATACAGAACAAGAGCACAAATATTGACTTGGGTCAATATTCCCAATCCTGGCAGGGCCAGAAAGGCACACTGACACCTATATGATGCCTTTTCAGAAAATAACAACCACATAAAGGGCCATAATTGATGAGAACAAAGAGAAACATTCTGTTTCATGCAAATGTTTTCCCCACTTCTTTTTCCTGCTCATTTTCCTTCTGTATCTGCTAACACCTGCAAGCAGAGCTGAAGCCATTCAAAATTAAGTTAGTCTCCATAGAATGCAGAGAACAATATATGGGTTTCTGGGAGCAGAGGTTGCCACCAACCTGCCAGGGTGTTATTGCCTCCCCCCTGCAGCCGAGTGCTTTGCTTACTCAGGTCTTTACTCAAAAGCCAATCAATTGCCATTAGCATAATATCATCCTAACAAAGAACTGGGCTGCTAGCTTTGCATTAAGCCTTGCAGGCATAAGGATGCTGGGGACATTTTTATATGAGCCTTCCTCTCCATCAGGTATGGGCAGATCCTATCAGTTGGTTCCCACACGGGTGAGGCTCCTGCCTGCCCCCATAGCCACTGTAAACGTCCAGGCAGATCTCCAGCCCTTGGAATCAATGGCTGAACTGAGATTTAAGCTTCATCAAACAACTTCTGAAATGTGAAATGCTTCTGGCCAGCTTCTCCTCCTGGCCTCCTGCTGCTCACTGCAGCTTGGCCCTGCCTGGCCTGCAGCCTTTGCAGCTGCTACAGCCCCAGCTTCTCCCCTTGGAAGAAGTTAATCATTTCAGAACAGCCTTGGCAGGCTTCACCTGAGCAGTTATTTCGCCTGCAGCTCTCCCTCCCACTTTGCGCCAACCTACTCCTTGCTGTGGTGCTCCAGAAAAAGCAGCTGGGCTTTGTTACTACTTAAATCTTATTTTGAGAAAGTGGCACAGAAATGTCTTATTTATGCATCTTTTTCCAGGTTGTATGTCTTTTTTCCTCTGCCTTCTGCTTTTACAGTGCCTCTGATAACGGCAATTGCAGCCACCCAGCCAGCTACAGCTCATCTGGGTCAAGACCCTTATCAGCACAACAGACTTTGAACCAAATGTAGTAAAATATAAGCCTCTCCTTTCTGCTGGGAACAGGCAGAACTTGTTTAGTGACATGGTTTAGTGGTGGACTGGCAGTGCTGGGCTAACAGTTGGACTCAGTGACCTTGAAGGCTTTTTCCAAACTAAACAATTCTATGGTTCTAGGGGCAGGGGGAGCAGAATCCAGCTGTGGCAGTGAGGGGTGCACTGAGCCAGCAGCCAGGCACAAGGGCTTGGGGCCAACAAGCCAAGGGCTGCCTGCCAAATTCTGCTGCTGGTGGGCAAGGACAGCACAGCACACCCCACCTGATGAGCCCCAGAGAGCTCTGCCATTTAGTTTACAGGACACTTCTTCCTGCCATGCAACAATGATGGGGAGGGTGACTAAAGAGACCCTTTTCCAGCTCTCAGGGTACATTTGGGCACAATCTGGCTCTTATTTAACTCTATCCAACTTCAGCTGCTGATTGCAAAAAGAAAAGGTCTGTGTTTTCTCCTTCACTTTTAAGCACAGGAAGATATTCTGTTCCTATAGCAGCCTTCCAGTACTTAAAGGGGCCCTACAGGAAAGCTGGGGAGGGACTTTTTACAAGGACATGTAGTGATAGGAGACAGGGTAACAGCTTTAAACAGAGGGTAGATTTAGATTACATGTAAGGAAGAAGTTCTTCAGTGTGAGGGTGGTCAGACTCTGGTCCAGGTTGCCCAGGGAAGCTGTGGATGCTCCATCCCTGGATGTGTTCAAGCCCAGGCTGGACAGGGCTCTGAGCACCCTGCTCTAGTGGGAGGTGTCCCTGCCCATGGCAGGGGATTGGAATGAGATGGTCTTTCAGGTTCCTTCCCACCCAAACCAGTCTATGATTCTCCTTGAGAGAGAAGTGCATCTTTCAAAATAAAGAGCCAGAGCTGGCACGGCTCCATCCAGCTAATGCAAATACATCCATTGACAGCCATTAGGATCCAGTTACTGCAGTACGATACATTCTAAAAATATCATGCCATTAGGTAGAGTCGAGCTTTGCATGTGTTAGTATCATTGTACAGCAACAGAGACTGAGGGGTTTAAATATTTAATTGCCTGCTTTTTTTAGCCTTATACGAGAAGGGAAAAAGTTAATGTGAGACTGAGGTTTCTTCTTTAAGTTAAACTGTCAACATAAATCAAAAACTTGTACATCAATTCACTTTTCAAATTTAACTCGTTTACTCAGTTACTCCAAAAGTATTTGAATGGAATGCCTAATTAAACCAAGTTGTGCTGTGAGCAACAGCAGAACTGAAAGAGCTTTTCAAACAGGTTTGTGTCTATGGCCCCATCCTTCAGCCCAATGCATCACCCCAAGCTCCCTCCCCTTGGTCTTCTGCAGCTCCCTACAGCTTCATTTCTGCAGCTAAATTAATGAATAAGGAGAGTGAGTTTGCAAAAGATGCCATGAGTGCTACCAGGACCAACCAGAGATGTTTAGGTATGGAGAACAATACAGAGCTCAGAAATTGCACTTTTCATCCATAGCTTTTCAAGGTTTCTTACTGCCCTGCTTACATCTGGGGGAAATGCAGCAGAGAGAAGCAGGGCACCTTACCTGGTGACTCCTGGCCTCTAGCAGAAGAAAAGAAGAGCAGCTTTCATCTTCCCAGCCACATGCTCCAGCCTCCAAAACAGCTCTTCACACAGAAGCAAATAATTATTTCCCCATTTTCCCCACCCTTGTTACTCCTTGACACAGAGGTAGGGTTGAATATAGTCCAGAGGTTTTTTATCAAGAGCTTTGGGATTATATGATCTTTCTTTGCTTACTGAATCTTTTCTTTGGGCTTAATCTAAGCCATGCTGAGCATACAAGAAAGATGGGGAGGCATTCTTTAGCAGCGAGTGTAATAGTAGGACAAGGGGCAATTGTTTTAAATTGAAAGAGAAGATATTTAGATATTAGGAAGAAATCCTTCACTCTGAGGGTGGTGAGGCACTAGAACAGGTTGTCCAGAGACTGTTGATTCCCCATCCCTGGATGTGCTCAAGACCAGGTTGAACAGGGTTCTGAGCAACCTGCTCTAGTGGGAGGTGTCCCTGCCCATGACAGGGGCATTGGAACTAGATCATCTTTAAGGTCCCTTCCAAATCAGTCTATTCCATGTCGCTAGAGCCAGCCCAGTCCTGATGCCAGGAGTGCCAACAGACCCTCCCAGGAGGCAGAGCAGAAACGGAGCTTCATGAAAAAAAGATGCAGAGGCAGTGGGGATGGAGCTGACTGGCAGCTAACAGCCCTCGGGGACCTGGCTGGTTCTGTGCAGGATGATACTACTGCATTTATCCACATTTTTCTACTAACTGGAATATGACAACCCCTTCACGTTATAACAGAAAACTGACTGCATTCACTGAACTTAATGCAGATTTACTAACCATTGGGGGTAAGCTTAAATTGAATTGTTTCAGCAGATAAGTTACACTTGAATTTCTTTTCACTGCAGGCAAAAATATTGTCTCCTATAACAGCATCCAATGTTTAAATGTTTTTAAACTACATGTGAGGCTCTGTCCCAAGCAGTGATCCCTGTGCTGTTAGTGCTCAGCAGCAACTCTACACAGAGCCCTTTCTTGACTGCCAGACACGTACCCCTCAGAGAAAGGGGAAGATGTTTGCCAAATTGCTCTCTACTCTTCATTTACCCAGCATCTTATTTGTTTTGTTATTTCAGGTCCCAGCCTGACAGTTTCTCCACATTCCCCTACGCAAAATCTTGAAATAATTCTGTAACTCTGATGGGTTCCTTTGGGTTTTACCCTGATGCAGTCTGGGGTACAACTGGCATTAGAAGCAGCAGTGTTGGTGATGTTGCAGTCTGTCCCTGAAGGATTTAGGTGCTGGTTTCTATTTTCCCAGTCACCTTAAGTTAATTCACCTCTTACAGCTTTAGCTTTGGAGATGATGCTTTCCTTAGAAAAGCACGTCATGCTTTTCTGTGTATTGTCACTGAGAATAGCAGCTTTCACTTTAGAATTAATATAGTTTTACTTAAAATCAATTTAGAATGGTGGGCAAGGACAAAACCATGCTGGATTCAGCACAGAACAAAGAATACCTGCCCCAGGGAGATGCTTTTGCTTGTCTTCACTCCTGCATTTTTCTTTTTATTTCCCTAATCAATCACCAATGGTCATTATGTCAGCTTGGCTTCTTCTGACATACATACACTGGTATAATTCCCAGTATGAATGGATGATTGGCTGAGGAGGGGATCTGGGTGTTGTCTCTGGAGCCTGGCCTTTCTTTCCTATTGTATGTGCTTTCCTCTCTCACCGACAGCTGATCAGACAGTGCTGGGGAATGTGCTATTTAATTTCTCTGCAATGAATCCACCAGCTCTGCCCTGTCATTGCAATTAGTCATACCCTCTCGGCACATTATAATCCTCACATATCACATCTCACCGAGTCGTTCCTATAGCGTTAGGAACAAAGCTCGCTGACGAACATCACGAACCAAAAGCACCCCGAGGAAGCGACGCCCAGGAGCTGTGTTTGGCCAGAAGCACCAGAAACAGGCCATTTGATCCAACGGTAACCTTCAGTTAAAAAATGAAGAACATGCTGGTGCCTTCTGAGAAGGCAGAACTATGCCTCTCAAGGTGAGAATTCAAACCTCCCTCTGCCTGCTCTGAGCTGGGCACAAATAGGAACAGTGGGAGAGAGGCTCCTGCACCTCATTCCAGTTGGAGAGTGAGCGGTGGCATAAGCACAAATTTCACATCGCTGTATGTCCAGCTACACCTTGCTCTGCAGACCCCATCAACATTGAACTCAAGGCCAGCACAGTCAAAACAAAAGCTGACCTCTATATGCAGAACCTCACAGTTTTCTTCTTCAAATGCTGCCTACATTTAGGGTGTTTTTTCCCCTTCTTGGTTATATTCCCAGGACAGTTTAATTCTTCAATCCTCAATGACATATTAAATGCTACTAGATTATCTTGTCTATGCCTACACTAAACTTTAAAATCTACTTATTTGACCACTGAAAGCAGGAAAATGGGCATCTGTTAGTTGTGGGAATGTAGATTATGATTCATCACAGAGTTTTAGCCCAGCATATGACAAGGGTAATAGTTATCACAAACCACCACGCACAGTAATGACAGACAGCTGGTGTGGTAATAAGAGACCAATCAATAATTCATTTGATATTCCTTGTGCAATTAATCATGATAAATTAATGTGGCTTTAATGTGGCACTAACACGCATTTCCTGGGCTCTCCGATGTAATTTAACAATTAATGCCCCATCATTTTAAATTGCAGCTGTCCTTGCTCTGCAGACACATGGAAACCATCCGAGCCGCAACATCCAACAGAGATGGGATAATAGTTGGAAAGCTTTCAAAGGCTTGGGCTTTGGGAGGCTCATCTGCCCAGCTATGAGCAGTTTGGTTTTGTCCCCCACCCTCTCTTCGGTCTACTCAGGACTATTTCTTCAGCGTAGAACAACAACTGCCTGTACCCAAGGAAAGCTGATCATGTACTTGCTCATACTAATTATTTTTTCATTAACCATGAGAAGTGGATGTATTCAGCCTGTTTAAACTACTGTGCCCAAATACATTGAAGCAGCAGCATTAGCTATATCCAGGCGATGCTTAAATGCAAAAACTAGAGAAACTGTAAAGTTGTTCTCCTTCCACCCATCACACTGACACCCCCCTGCCCCCACCCCGCTCACTAACAGCAAGCTCTGCAGAGGAAAGCTCTTTAGCACACGAAGAGCTGCTAAACTGGTCAGATGAAAAGGATCAGAGCCATCTCTTGCAAAAGTGACACACCTGTGGAAGGTACTTGGGGATGGGGTGCTACAAAATAAATTCAGGATGCCATATGGTTTATCAGTAGGCTGTAGACAAAATAAACCATAAAGGCTGCCTCCTTAGCCACATCCCAAAATGCAGGGCTCTGTAGAAAGGCTGTGTGGCTTCTATAGAAGATCTGAGGAGCATTCCTTGGCTGTCTCAGAGCTATACAAAGAGTTTCCAAAATCCCTGACTCAGGGACGGGTGCTCCACCTTAACAGCAAGGCAGCCCTGGCTGCTTTCTGCCTGGCTGGCTGCTGCTCAGAGCAGCTGGCAGAGAGGGGCAAGGTTGGAGCTGTGGGGCTGGCAGAGCTTCCCCAAGGCTGGGCTTCACTTCAAGGCAAGTCTGGCAAACTTTAGGGCTACTCACACCAGCAACCAACAAAACCTGGCCTCGAGATTTCAAGATCATTCCTTATTTCTTTTTTGTTTTATTGTTTAAAAAGAAACAACCCACAAAAGAATCAGGCGGCCTAACTTGAGCATAAAGCACTTTGCCTTGGGCATCAATCTAATTAAGAATTTGTTCACACCTCTTTCTTATGCTTAGAGTCAAATGAAAGATTTGTTTGATTTAGCTGCTTTGCAAACAACCCTTATAAACTTCTGCCATTCTCTCACCTCCCTTTCAAGTGCTATCTTTTTGTCCTTGGATGCTCTAAATTATTAACATATTTTACAGTGTGCTCAAGATAAAAGAGATCTTTCAACTTTCATTCTCTCACCCCTTGGTTGAGCCAGTCATGTTGTTTCTCACTGGATACCTTTGATCAACCTGCTTGTCGGATGTTAAACCACAGGACACCCCTAGTGAGAAAAGAATCAGGAGGAAGCCTTTCAGCAATCCCTCGCCATCAGAATTTTCTGCTGAGCTAAGGCAGCACTTTGAAGTCGCCTAAGCTTAGGGCCAGACTCAGAGAGGTCACCCTTAATGTTGTAAAAAGGAGTATGTGTTTGTTATAAGCATCTTATGAACCTAAGCTGGCAGCCTAATGTTACAAATACTCTACCAGAAGTTGCTACCAGGAGTAACAGAACATTTATTGCCCTCTTTGACTCTAAGATAGGTCTCACTACAAACAAGGTCTTCTGTACTTTATTAGCCCCTTCCAAACACTTTTTCAACCTGTCCTTAATATGAAATGTCAGTGATACAGAGCAAGTAGTACCTTCCTCTGCAGGCAACCCTCCTGGGGTTCTCAGGACTATTTAGGGAGTATTATTCAGAATGGGCGTAGCACAAGCTAGTCAACAGAAAGCACAGCAGAGAGGAGGCAGAGCACCCTCAGCTCCATGGGAGCTTTCGAGTCGCATCACAGGATAGTCACATCACACGTCTAGTCACATCCCATTACAGACCGAAGGCACTGTACATTCTTTGCTACACCTCTATGCTTACTTACAGATGCCTATCTGACACTGTGTAACAACACTGTCAGCTATCCACATGCAAAATAAGAGACCATGCTCCCCACAGCCCCGTTTACATCCCCTTCAGTGCTGGGATTGGGGTATTTTCCGTCGTGGACTCTTCTCAGGGCTCATCAGCACAGTACATGGGCTCGTTAGGCACAAAGGGGCTGCACATTTGACACATATAGGAGACTAGCAAGGCTGCATAGCATCCGTACATTTAACACTTACATGGGATGGTAGCACTCAGTGTAACTCTTCTGCCGTGCTCTTCCAGCTGGTGATGGCACAGACTGAAAGGTACCACCTGAGCAAGCAGAGCCCGTACACCAAACCCACCATGATGCACAGAGCCAATTCCTTCAGCATCAGCCAAGGCTGAATTTCAGCCAGCCTTTTGAAGGGGCTTCTCCCTGCACTGCATTAAACACCCTCTCAGGTAAGACAACACGGTGCCTACTGAAAAGCCAAGGAGCTTTCATAAAATATTAGAAGCAAAATTGTACCTTTTAGGAGCTGACACTCAAGACAAGGAGGTTCTGGAAGGAGGCAGCAGCCGGCGTGTGCCAGGCGGGACCACGGGGCCATCTAGAGGAGAAGGAGCTTCAGCAGCAGAAACCGCAGCCTTAAAGGGCATCTCAAGCCCCTTCAGCCAGGTCAGGTTCGTCCCTGGGACTAAAGCAGAACCAGGTCGGCAAAGGGTCTGCTGCTAATTACTTTTTTCTACAGGTGGTTGATACAAAAGCAAAGGAGCAATCCTCTTTAATGACACCACCGCGGGACACACGCTGCTTTGGCTCATAGCAGGCACACGGTCTGGATGATGCTCTGCCTGGAAGATGTTAAAGGTCGCAGATAAGAGCTCATAAAGAGGTGTCAGATGTAAAGGACTGTGGCTTAGTGTCCCATTGCCCTGTGCACAGGGAAACCACACACGATCAGTAGGATTAAAGCAACATCCTCTGCTTCCAGACTGACGTACAAACTATAGCTTCACTCAGTTTACATCATTTGCATCCCTGTCTGTGAACTGTTTCTAGAAAGGCACCAAGGATATGGCAGAGTGACCTTCAGCTGCCTGTCTGGCAGAGTCAGCAGCTGCTCACACCTAGTCCCTGCTCCCAGCGCACACTTCTGTTACACCAAGAGCATTCATTTTTTTTTCAGTTGCACATGTATAGATCTATACAGGACTGTCCCTTGCTGACCAAAGCCCTTGGTTATGTTCCTCACCCAGTTTAAGCAGATACCAGAACTAGAGACTGGAATGCACACTGGGTGTTATAATTCCTCATGTATGGTAAGACTATTGTGGGAATTCTCTTAGAAAAACGAGCTTACTAAAAACTTCTGAGACTCCTTCTTTGCTTCAGAAACAGTGCAATATTTTTAGAGAGTGACCAGACTAGCTACAAACATTAAAGCACATCACAGAAACAATTTCTGGTCCAAAAATTAGCCCCTTTATAGACAAGAGATAGGTCTAATGAGAAGGAAGCCTCAGAAAGGTAAAGCAGCTTGACTATGGTCACATCATAGTGGCACAGCCATGGAGAGGTGACAGATTATCCACCTGCCAGTCCTGGGCTCTTTTCTTCAAGACTGAATCCTCTGAACACAGTTATACCTGCATGTCCAAGTCTTTCAGCCTTCTGGCACCATCCTCACAGGCATAATAAATAAATCACAAGATACCTGTTACTGAGCCAAGTCATGGAACAGGGCAGCTACTCTGTTTGCTGTGTGTCTCAGGGAACAGGTTTCAGAGGTGGACACTCATATTTTTATTATCTCTGGTATTCAGATAATCAATATCTCTGAAGTTTTACAGCCCAACTGACATTTCTAGTCGATTCCTACAGCAAAGTCCTTGTTTCTTCCAACTTTATGCTCCAGTCCTATGGGTTGGGTTTTCTCTAGGACACAGTGTGGAAGTATAAAGACACTTAGACCTCTCTTGAGGCAGGGTACAGACATGTTAAGAGGCCATGGTCTTAAAGACTGAAAAAACTTGTATTTCTTTTCTAAGTGCAGCCATTTTCTGTGAACATGATTCCATAGACTTTGTAGCAGCATGGGTCTTGTTTCCTCCATGACAGGAGCTGTCTGGCTCTTGAAACCTGAGCCTGGATCCAAGCCCTAGGAATCTTTACTGTCCTGTCTACCTATTTGTCATTTACGCTTTTTATAGGTCTCCACATGCCTGTGTGAATTATATAGTGATGGCTACAACTGATAGACCCAGGAGGGATAAGAGACATGTACAGTTCTGTTAAGAAAACTACACCAGGCCACATTCAGACATTTCATATCCAGTGTAAAGATCAGAAGAACCCAGGAAGTCTGGCGTGCAAAATTAGCACTGCTGGGTTTCCATTTCTGAATGCATCCATAGTCTGATTTCAATATAAGCAACAGCATCTTCTCCCTCAATAAATGTGCTCTCCCGTGCGTTCAAAACTATGTGGCTCTTTATAGCTTTTCCTACATCTTGTTATTGCCCTAGACCCAGGAGAGGTTAGAAGATCTAAAAATACCAAGCTATTTAGACAATGAGATCCAAAAAATTACACAGCATCAATCCACCAAAGGCCAGAGGAAGGCACAAGTCCTGGTAAAAGCCAAGCTTTCATGCACAGAACAGATTGTTCCTTCATTACTCCCTAGCCTCTAACTGAAGCTGGTAGCACCACCCTGGCAAAATAACCAGCCAACCAAAACCCAACCAAGTAACAGCTGAAGATCTGCCTTCAGATCTGTAGGAATGGAATGAAAACCCTTAGACTGTTGGGACAGTACCTGCTTATCTGTACATACAGTCTCCCTGATTTAATCTGGTAATCTTAGGGAATTAGTCCAAGGGTTGTGGTTGAACCTCTGCGGGCAGCTAAACACCATACAGCCACCTGCCCACTGCTCTCCTGCCCTCCACACCTCCTCCTGGGGGATGGGAAGGAAAATCAGGAGGAAGAAAAAAAGGTGACACCCCATATGCTGAGATAAGGGCAGTCTGATAAAACAACAGAGAGAAAAAAACAACAGTATTAATGATCGCACTAATGAAACCATAAACAAAGCAAGTAACAGAAGCCAGGAAAGCTCTACCTGTGCCCCAGACACCACTTTCTCTACTCCAGCCACAGTGAAGCAAGTTGAAAAGAAGCCTCCTGCCCAGCCCTCCCCTTATATAGGGGCAGACTCAGTGTGGAATCCACTCTCCCATTGCTGGCTGGGTTGTTTATCCTGCTGTGCCCCTCCCAGCTGATTGGGCCAGCAGCTGCTGGGGATAATGAACCCCAACCCAACCCAGGGCACCGTGGTACTAGAGAGTCCCTTCCTTCTCCCACTCTTCCTCTTGGTTGTCATGTCCATCTTCATCAGCTCCTTGCCTTTCTGATAGGGTCTCAGGCACATCCATGGTTTGAAACGAGGAAGATCAATAATGACCGAAGGAAACAACGTCCAGAAGGAAAGAGTAGAAAGGATGCTTATAAAACAAGCCCAAAACATACTTTTCATTTTAACTGCCGGCTCAAATTTGTCACAGTACATGGAACTGCATCTGCTGGGAGTGCACGAGGAACATGCAGCTTCACATGTGCTATAAATAGAGAAGTGTTTGTATAACAAGATGCAGAATATTGTAATAAACAACATTTTTCATCTGCCTGACAGCTCTGCCTGAAATCTGGCCACTAATCTTATTTAAACTCAGGCTTTATAGATTCTTCCAAACTATTCTGGGCAATTGTTTTTTAACCTGTCAAAAACTAAAGTTTCTTTCTGGGGCTCTGAGCGCCGATGCTGTGCTCCGAAGGGGGGAATAGCCTTCCCACCACTCCCAGCATTATCAATATTAACAGTTCTGTCAGCGGGATTCCCATTTGCTCTTTTATAGCTCCAGGCCTCTGCTGTGTTAACAGTATTATAATTTGGTTTTGCCAGTTAAGTAAGCCCACATGACTCTAATAGAAACAAGGAACAGATTTATTGTGGAAATGGTGCTATTTTTAAACATTTTTTTTTTTCCTGACTAATTTGCAGCCAGTTAGTGATGTCATCTACTTTGAATGTTAGAAAATCACAATGCTCCAAACCACTAAACGCTTGCTTTGTATACTATTCTGAGGGGGAAAAAAACCAACCAAAAAATAAAGGAGAAAAGAAGAAAAGATAAAAAGAAGGAAGTGGAAAGGAAAGGGGAAAAGAAAAAAAGGAAAGGAAAGGGGAAAAGAAAAAGAAAGGAAAGGAAAGGAAAGGAAAGGAAAGGAAAGGAAAGGAAAGGAAAGGAAAGGAAAGGAAAGGAAAGGAAAGGGAAAAGAGGAGAGGACACTTTATCACATGCAATACACGTGGCTAAAAGGTTTCAGGTTATGAAACAACAACCTATAGACTTAGGAAGAACATGAATGGTGTTTTCCCTTTAATTAAAAAAAATTGACTTCAGGACATGGTTTAGTGGTCATGATAAAGTTGGGGAGGTGGTTGGACTTGACAATCTTAGAGGTCTTTTCCAACTTTAACGATTCTGTGAATGTTCAGTGTGGCACCTCTTTTCTTCCCAAGCACAGGCTTGGTAACAAAAACAGGTTTATAATGCAAAAAGCAATTCCAAGACAAAGAATTTCCCTCAGGAAAGAGCTTCCCCTGGCTCTTTGACCTCTACCCTTAAGTCCTGCTCCTTCACAGACTGGGTGCCTTGGAAGGGCCCTTTGAAGGTCAGCTAGTCCAACCCCCCCTCCTCTCATGACTGTGAAAGGCTCAAGCTGCAGTGATGTGCTGTGCAGGATTGTACAGTTTTCAGTCTCTCCAGTTAAAAAAAAATGACACTACAGGAGATTGTGTGACAGCTGGCTTCAGCTCCCTCAGCTTGTTGGCATCTCTCTGTCTTGATCTATCTAAAGTGCAGAAGGCTTCCCTCCCCTTCTGTCCGCAGCCTTCTCCTGCCCTGGGGTCTTGGGGTTCATAGGCAAAGCTTATGCTTGAGTCAAAGCAGAGCATTAGACTCTCACGTCCTCTGCCCTAGGCCAGCAGTGCAGGATGGGTATAGGTCTCCTCTCTGATCTCTCTCTAAGAAAACACATTTTAAATGAGAAATCTCTGGAAGATGCAAAAGCCACTTGACTGGTCAGATGCAGCACATGAAGAGCTGGAAACCACACAGGGTAGAGGGGCTTTGTCCAGTAGCGTGCCGAGAGCTTTGACCCAGGCTCCTAAAGCACTAATCCCACACCTCACTGTACAGGCACTATTAAGACACTCTGAAGTTCATAGCTGGGCATTAATTGCCAATTTGTCCATTTTGAAGATGATTATGTGCTAAGAGCTTTGCTGGCTCATGACTGGATTGCTGCTCCAAAAGATGAGACGTGTAAAATACAACCATGAGAACCCACCATGGAATGTACTATGTTCTTTGTATCCTCACTTTTTTTTTTTTTAGGTGATACTAATATCATTCATACAAAGAATACTGTTCTGTCACAAGGTGGTTGTTAGCCTTGCCACATTCCTTCCAGTTTCAGCAAATCACACAATCACGGAATTTCTGAGGTTGGAACAGACCTCCAAGATCATCAAGTCCAGCCTCTGACCCAACACAATGACATCAGCTAGACAATAAAATAAACCAACTGTGCTTTCTGGTTTAAGTTTCTTTAAAGAACCCCACAATTCTGAAAAGCAGTGGTGTACTAGGGATGAAGTGATAACAAAGAGATTAAATAAAATTCCTAAAAAAAAAAATTAAAATCACTCATGTCCTCCATTTTCACTCCCCTGCAGCCGAGGACTACTCATCACTTTGGCTTCTCATCATTTCTTCTCTACTGTGTCAACTGTATACTGGAACAGGAGAGGACACTGCTGTGGAGGAAAAAAGAATCAGAGAATATCCTTTAAAATACGAACCAACAACTTGTCTAATACCTGCCACTCCGGCTCGACTTTCAGAGGTTATTTTTATGTTCACGCTTCCTGCAACATTTATTTTTGCAGCAGGGGAAAAACGCTTCCTAAATATACCGCTGTAAATCAGATGGGTAATTTATTTCTCACGAAAGGACACCAAGAAGTCATCAAAACAGAACATGTGGCCACCGTATTCTCTTTGCAGCCACAAGATGGCAAACGAGCTTTTAACACGGCAGAACATCAGCGCCTCTCCAGTTTGTGAGGCGCTTGGGAGAAGCCGGGCACAGTAACTGGATGGTCTTTGCAACCTTCTCGTAGCATCAGTGGTTGGAGAGAGCGCGGGGCTAGAGCTGTGAGCTGAGAATGGCTGATAGAGCAGAGAGGGAGACAGGGATCTGTTGGAGCAGGGCCAGAGGAGCCCCAGCAATGCTGGGAGGGCTGGAACCCCTCTGCTGGGAGGCCAGGCTGGGAG
>JAAGNO010003921.1:36470-57095 GCA_033439905.1 Ceryle rudis | reverse complement strand
CCCCATTGCAGGGGAGGTTGGCTGGGGCTCTGAGCACCCTGCTCTGGTTGCAGATGGCCCTGCTCCCTGCAGGGGGGATTGTTCTAGGTGAGCTTGGAAGGTCCCTTCCAGCTCAAACCAGTCTGTGAGTCTATGCTGAAGGACCTAAGTACAGCTCTCCTGTGCACATTTTGGGGTTTGTGGCTTTCCCAGCTGTTCATCGGTAAAGAGGAGAGCTCCCAGGACAATGTAGCCCTGCAGTGCAAATGCTCAGCAGGTAGCTAGAGGCTCTCACACTCCTTTCTGAGTCACTAAAGAACATCTACCCAGTGGCTTTAAGCGCAGATGCTGCAGGACTAGTCCAGCTGGCTGGCAATGGGCTTGTAGCCCTGTCTCGGATGCCTGCAGAATAGGCACATCCAGCCCCTTGAATATTCACCCAGATTCTCAAATGGATTTTTCAACTCGTACTGAACCTCACATCGTGATAGCCCCACTTCTGAAGGTTGTCCTCCCCTGCCATACACCGTTCTGGCACAAACTGGAGTCACTGCACTAGAGACATGCCCACTACCAGTTCCCTTGCCAGTCCCCTCTGTTCGTTCAATAAGCTCTGAACACATGGCTTTGGTTCTGTTCTTCTGCTCCACCCTGCACCATAAGCAGCAGAAAACAAGCCCCTGGTCTCTATTGTGATTAATTAAAGTGCTACTTCAAGATTACTTCTGCTTCTCCTCCCCTCATTCCTAAAGCTCACCAAACTATAATCACCTTTCTATACCTCGCGCCTCCCCGTTTCCCTCTGTTTCACCGTCGTGTCTTCAACAATATTCCCTTCTTCCGAAGGATGATGTGCATCAGACTGCTCATTACACCAGGGCAAATCACTAGTCCCTGAAGGTCTGCGCTGATTTAACGATGTAAAAATTGACTCAGTGCCACCGCAATTAGTGAACATGTAAAAACTCAACAGGGGCAAACTGCTCGCAGTAATGTGAACAGTATATTATACCAAAACAAGCTGGTTTTCCAATCTCTTTTATAGAAGTAATTGAATTTAGAGATCCGATTTTATGAAGAAAACACATTTAAGTATGAACATTTGCCTTATTATATAACTGAAATTAAGATTGCTGCTGCTGCTGCACTTATGTCAGCCAATTTTTGGCCTCTTTCCTCTCTAATCCCATGCCAGGAGTTAAGAACAGACTGCAAGCTTTTAAAAAACAACCATGTTTTGTGAGCTGTTTGCAATTGAGGGGGAAAAAAAAAAAATAGAAATACAAAATGAGAAGCAACCCTGTGTTTGAATCTGCAGCTGAATGCTTGGACCTGTCTTTGATCTATCAGACCCAGCAGTTCAAAGGTGAGAAGAAACCTCTTCAAAGCCCATTATCTGCTGCCACCAGGTGGCACCGAGATGTCCCCATCTTCCATCACGAGGGAATGGGTCTCACCCCCCCAAATCAGAAGGTTCACCTTTGCAATTTCCTCTCTAGTTCGTATGAATTTAATGGGGGAGGGCAAAAAAAACCCCAAACCCACTGCAATGGGAGATGAAGACACCACCCTGGAACAAGTCCAGGTTGCCCAAGTTGTAGGCACAAAAAGGGACATTTGCAGCTTTTCCTGCAGTCTGGTGGTGCAGGATGGTCTGCCACTGCATAATGAAACAATTATCAAACGTATAAAACAAAGGAGTGCTGTTAAAGGACATAAAGAGGAGGAAGCCATGTCAAAGGAAAATTAACCCTATATTCTATAGGCTTCTTGTGAAAGAAAAAATACTCTTAATTTGAATTCAGGACTCGCCGTCCTTCAAATTCAGCGAAGCAGTCCTTCCCTTCCTAACTGATGCTGAAAACAAATGGGAATCAAAGGGAAAAGGGATTTTTTAGAAATCATTATAGCGTTGCCACACAGAAATAAGAAGGAAGAAAACTCCAGTCACCTCTGAGACATGAGGCACCATCCTGGCTTTGCAACTTCCCTGTACTTTTTATTTTTTTTTAAACTAACTAAACCACAGAAGAATTCATGAGCAAAATTTCAGAATGTTGATCACATCTTCAGCTGACCTTAACCGTGGGTGACATCACAGTTAGAACAAGGCAATTGTTCCAGTCAGTCAGAGAGGTGTTTGGCAGAGATATTTTCCTTTCTGAGGAGTGAAGCTGCTGGGTTTGGACAGGTCCCCCCCGGCTACCCCGTGTCCTTCCCTCCCCAGCCTGTACCCCCATAGACGCATGTTACGATGGAACGTTTCTCTTAGGAGTTGGAATTTAAGGTGAGACCTGCTGGAACTTAAGGACAGTACAGGGACAAACATCCAGAATCTGAAAATATCACAATACACAGATACTGCCACTGCACTTAGAAAAGGCTCACAGGGGTAAGTGTTCAGCAGTTAAAACTTATGTATCATCATCCCAGACATCTCTTCCTCCCACATATTTTGCCTCCCAAGCATGGTGGATCCCCGTGACCTCTGGGTCTTCAGAAACTAACCCAATGTAATGATAAAAAACTGCATTTAGATAAAATGACCAACCATTAAATTCTCCAGGACTGGTGGTTACACAAGTCCTGCCGCTGTTTGCCGTGCTCATAATAAACCCCTCATTTTTATTTTACTTTGTTATACATACTTTATTTTCTCCTAAGTCACTATGGATTTTCACATCCATAGGTGACAAATTCAAAGGAGCACTTTCAAAAATCGCCTTCTAGAAATGACCCTGACACTTTATAGTGCAATTTAGGATTGAATTTGCCAAAATCAATTTGCCACTTACACCAAAGCAGCACATGTGCGGTTGAAGCACCATCCCTTCTGCATGTGAGGGGATTATTTGGGTTGCTAAAATTATTCCACAGGTTCAGGGACACTTGAGCTTGCTCTGTGTTGGCCAGAACCATCTGTATTCCTTAGCTCCCTCTGACAACAGAGATGCAGAACAAGGGAGGAGGAGTTTCCAGCAATTACAGGATTTCTCAGTTGACGCCGTATAACTTCCACAAAAGAACAACATCATCAGTTAAGTGGAATTAAAACCCTTATGGTATTAACAGTTGATAAATGACATAGAAATAGGTGCACAAAGCCCCAACAAACCCAAGAGGAATGACTTACACGAGAAATCATTACTGCAAAGATTATTTTAGTATCGTGTCCTTCCCTTCTACTCCAAGGGAAAGAAAATATTGTTTAATATTGTTCATAAAGCAAATCTTAAGAAGGGAAGAAGCATTTTCACCATTAGGCAGGCGTTTGCAAACTCCATTTGGAGTCGTTGCATGAGTTTTTCTGCCTTAGTTTCCAAGTTACTGCACAAACATTGACAACCAATGAAGCAAAGTGCCTGATTCTTTATATGTGATGCCTTCATGGCTCATCACATCCCCGCATGGACTATTCCCAACACAGGTCTTGGTCCTGCCTCAGGTATATACTCTACACCTGCACTACCTTTGACTAAACCAACTGAGAGAAACCACAGCCTAAGGAAGGTAAAGGCAACTTTCAGCTTCATGACAGCTCAAGAGAGCCTAGGCTGGTGCTACCATGACCCCACCGGCTCTTGTGCTTTTGTCCACACATTCCTATCCCTCCCCAGGGTTCATCCGATCCTGCTGTGAACCGAGAGTCATCAGAAAAGCAATAAAATAAAATAAAGGATCGTTTTCTCCCAGTCTGGCTTCCTGATCCAGGACACCGCAGGGTCAGGCAGGCACTAGCACTGGGGTTAGGGAGGGGGCAGGACCACAGCTGCTTTTGGGAGGTTTAAACTTCCATGGACCGTCATCTTTAATCAGAAAGTCTCCATCAGCAGCTCCCATTTGCCTCAGGGCCACTTCTGTCATCCACAGGATCTTTCTGTCGGCTCGTTTGGGCCACAGGCCAAGCTGGCAAACCTTCTCCAGGGTTGGGGACGGGATGGTCAGCAAGCAGATGGGATCCCCAGGAGGGTGTGACCTGCAAGGGAGCTGGTAGAGGCAAACAGCAGGGCTGGGAAAGGAGCCCTCCCCTTTTTGACAGCAGTCACATTGGCTCATCCCACCTGGAACAACCCTTCTCCCCACCACCCCAGCCCTGTGAGTGTTTAGGTCATAGTTTTACCATTGACTTCATGAGATGAGATTTTTTTTTTTTTTTAAATGAGGTGTGTGTCTCTTCTAGACACAAGCAAAAAAGTTCCCGAGGCACAACAGACCCATGAGAGCTTTTCCTCCTACACTGCTCAGGGGACTCTTACATCAGTGGGTCTGCTTGAAGATTGTTGCTCCCATCACCATAAAACTAAAGAGCTGTCAAGAGCAATGGAAGCTGGCACTGATCACTTCCCTAAATCCCATTTTAGGACACTTCTTCTAAATCAGCTCAGGATACTGAACATTTCTTCAGCAAGATGTTTTTATGGGAAGGAGGAAAATTAAAAATTGCATCCCCTTTGCTGGCCCCCACCAGAAACCTGGCAAACTTGCACGAGACTCTTGTCTACTCGTGGCCAGCCAGCATTGTCTGACTTGGCGCCCTCCTAAAGCTCTGCGTTATCTCATTCTTATTACTCCTGCTTCTATAAAAATAACTGATTGAGGGGGGCAGATTAAACTGTAAACAAAACATATTGGGCCGGTGCAATTTTCTACATAACAAAGCATTGAATCACCCACTGTCTGAATGATGAAATCCCCCATGATCCCACTCCTGTCTATTATCTTGCAGGAAGTAACAGGGAAAGTGAGAGGAAGACACCAGTTATGAAAAAACATGGACTCTTGAGCTCAGTAATCAACATTATTTTTGTCTCTTTGATATCCTTCCAACTTCCCTTGCCATTGTAGTGCTGTAAAATGTCAAAAGCTGCTTGCCAGAGGCCTTTTGCTTTCAGCAATATTTAAAGCTGTGGCCATAAAAGGAAATCATTCCATTACAGATCTCAATTTCCTTCCATTCCACACTTGGAATTCGTGATGAAACCGATGGAAGCTGTACCTGAGCACTGAAGGCACAGCTGGATCAACAACACTTCGAAGACAAGCTGAAGATATTTGTTTGGGGGTTGAAATCAATCTGATTCTGTCCTTGAGCAAGAACTCTACAATGAAACTCTGTTTCCACAAGGGTGAATTAGCCTTTAACTTCAGGAGGGCCAAGGTTTGATCCTTAATGTCCCAGACACATCCCCATCGCCAGGGTCTGGAAATAGAATGAGTTAGGAATCCACTGCACTGGTATTACTGGGGCTGAGAACTACTTGTCCTTAAGGAAACTGTCAGCAGGCCAAGTACTGCCAAATTCCGGAGGGAAGCAAAGGCAACTGAACTGAGAAGAAGAAACTGGCTCCATCTGCTAATTTGAAAGTTAGCTTCAGAAATATTTCAGCAGTGATGCCATGTACAGCCCTAGAAGTACAAAAAGAAATACGTCATAAAAATGATCCAGGTTTGGTTGTTGTGTTGTTTGGCTGGTTTGGTTTTTTTCAAGGGTGAATTCACTGGCTTCCCTCTGCTATTTATTAATATAACAAATGACCTTAAAATATATATTGCCTTAAATAAATGTCATCGATCAGGTCAAATAGAAATATCACTTGGCCCAACAATGACAAATTTCCTGGCTGTGCTCCTGTAGGCTGAGAACTTGTTTCATTTAGGAACAAGGGTTGCTGGCAGTAGCTGGGAAGGAAACTGCTTGCCAAATGTCTCCATAGGAAATTAAATAATTGAGAATATTCACTAACAGGAAAAAGAAAATAATTGCTCTCTTTAGTATACAGACCCAAACATCCCGGGTTTATGTTGCTTTTTCTGAAATAGTGGCAGTGAAAGCAGAATGTTCATTGTAATTTGTTACCTGGTAAAGCTGAGAGAAGCCACTTGAACTGGCCGGTGGAGGAGAAACACAGCCCTCAATATCAGGGAGTTCTGCAATAGAAAACAGAATCTTTCAGAACAGTTCTCATCTCAAGATTACTGGTACAAGCTGATTCTGTTCGTGGAAGATGTGCTGACTTTGTACAGAGGAGGAACTGACCCTCCTTCCCTATCTTTACCGGTTGCGTAGGCAAGAACGGGCTGCGCAGTAGAGCCTGGGCTTGGTTCTTGTTGGTGTGCCGTGTATCCCATCCCAGCAGCATATCAAAAGGCTATGGGAAATGAAGGAACGTGGAAAGGCAGCTGACCCTTTATTCTGGTGGCCTTCTGAAAGCACAGCTTTCCTGCCTGCAGGCTGTCAGGAACTCCTTTATGATCACCAGGCTCTGGACACCATGGAAAAATAAATTACAAGATGCGTACCTGCACCCTCCCTCGCATTGTTGGCACTTACTGAGCAAACTGAGGGAAGCTCTGCCACGAGTCTTACCCTCCAGCAATCCATTCTGGCAGCTGGTCACTGTAAAATAAAAATCAGGCAAAAAATCATATAATCACAGTCTAGTTTTGGTTGGAAGGGACCTTAAAGATCACCCAGTTCCAACCCCCCTACCATGGGCAGGGACACCTCCCCCTAGAGCAGGTTGCTCAGAGCCCCATCCAGCCTGGTCTTTGAACCCTTGCAGGGCTAGGGCATCTACAGCCTCTCTGGGCAGCCTGTTCAGTATCTCACCACTCTCACAGGGAGGAATTTCTTCCTTATATCTGATCTAAATCTCTCCTCTTTCAGTTTAAAACCATTACTCCTCAACCTATCCCTAGACGCCCTGATGATTAGTCCAACCCCCATCTTTCTGATAGATTCCCTTAAAGTCCTGAAAAGTCCCAAGAAGGTCTCCCCGGAGCCTTCTCTTCCCCAGGCTGACTCCTCCCCCCCCAGCTCTCCCAGCCTGGCCTCATTGCAGAGATAATGATGATTAACCCTCTCCTGATCATCTTTGTAACCTCCACCCACTTGTAGCACTGGGCTTAATCACCCCCTGTGCTGTTAGTATGACACACACATGCCTCACAAAGCCCCGAGGAGACCTTGTCCTACAGTGCTGAGAACCGCAGACCACTGCTGGGAATCCCTGAGGAACAGAATTCCTGGCTAAAGGACTTATTTAAGGACCAGCCAGGAAGGAATGGCAGAAATGGGCTTCTCTAGAGGTGGAGGACTTTTTAGGGACCTTCCTTTGGGGAAAAAAAGACAAGGGTTTTTTCCTTCATTCTAGAAACAGACATGAATGAAGGGTTCTGGCTGCTTTGGCTGGATGGTTTGAATGGAAGGAGGTTTGTTTTCTGTTTGTCTCCTTGAAATAAAGCCAATATTTGTTGAGCGGCTGTGCTGTGCTTAGACTGGAGAGTAGAGAAACCAGCTGGTGTGTCAGAGAGAAAATATCAGCCCTTCCCATCTCCCTGTTTTGTCTCAGCTGTGCTCACCAGGCTGCACAAACTGTGCTGGGTCTCATTCACCACGACTCTGTCTGTAAGACGAGGCCACGTATTTGCTTTCCTAACTCTACTTCTTGTTCATCAAAATGAAGTCAACGCTCGGTTTTAGTTGCCAAACAGGTTCTGGGATTGTTTTTAAAATTCTCAACATTTATTTCTGAATAATAACAAAAAAGGAGCCAGTGTTACCTTCCGAGTCCAGGCTCTTTCTAACACACTGCAAAACCAGTTGCCTATCTCAAGATACACTGGGTTTCACCACTTATGCTGCATCCATGTTGACTGCATTTTCTGTTCCTGGTTTTGAAAGCATCACCTAAGGAAACATGAACACATGGGAGTCTGTAAAGCATAAGCTATCAACCCCCTGATTTTTATTTAATTAGTAAAATTACAGAACTCTATTCCATTAAATTGGTTGCTTTCTGGCCAGAATAATCACAGTAGATTTTAATTTTTGGGTTGGTTTTTTTTTTGCGGGGTGGGGGGGGAGACAGACACAAGCTTCTTGCTCCTTTTAATTTTTCCTCTTCATTCTTTTTTAAATCCCAGTAGACAGCCCTAGATGAGACATGACTTTACCATTTGTTTTACTCATAATCAGTATGAAATTGTCTGGAAAAGTCATGCCTACACCTGGGGAACATATTCAGCTGTGAGAGGAGTGGATAGTACCATTATAGCATCGTTTGAACTGATGGCAGGCGGCGAGGCTGGGAATGAGGACAGAAAGAAGGGCAAAGAGTGCTTCATGAAGAAATCTGGATTAATCTGCCTTTAAAAAAATACAAACAACAAAAAAAAGCAGATGGGGTAGTAAATCTGAAACCCTAAGCTATCACTGATCTTAAGACTCATCCCAAGACTCTTGATCAAGATTGACCATATGACAGCCCAGAAAACTTAAAAGTAAAATTATCAGCTGCTTTAAAGCATTTTTCTGCAGTGCAGAGAGCTGGGTGGGTACTTGCCTCTTGAGCAGTTGACTTACACAAGATAAAACAGTGTAAATCCTAAAGATCAAAGGAACCGGTTAGCTTGGTCTATCTGAAAATTAGCATGGGTAACAGCTCCAGTGATAGTCATTCATTTCATCATCTGTTTGCATCAGAGTTAAGGAGCTGCCAAAAGAGCCACCGGTGAAAAAGTGCAGAAATTAAGAGAAATGATTCCTGTTTGCAATGAGGAACGGCCACAGACCCTGTTTGCCCCAGCTCAGGGGTCAGCTGGGAACTTGTATTCTAAAATTCACAGCCCTTACATAAAGCATATTTTAATATTTTTTGATAGAGAAGACACACAAACCTCCATCTTTTCCCTTACCTGGAGAGCAAGTAAAATCTTATTTACGGTTATTTATTTCTTGAGGTTGTCAAGGAAGGCTACACATGGAGAACCAATCCAGCCAACATTAGAGAAAAACATTCAGAGGCTGTATCACTTTCAGCTAGGGCAGCCTCATTGCTAGGAACTAAAGAGATCATTACTGTGTGCCCTGTATATCTTGTTGTTTTTAAATGACTCACAAACCTATCCACAGACTTCCTGTCTCTGGGATTCTTTGCATGGTTTCCCAGCTATGTTCCCATTTTTCTACCCAGGAAAAATCTGTCCTGGAAAAAACTGTTAGAAATCTCTCTATTTGTTAAAGACTTTTAGACATTTAATGGCCAGGATAGAACGACATCTCAACACTTCCTACCAGCCTGTTGTATGTCAGCCCTGCAAATTTTGATGATGAAGACACTGCTAAAATGAACTTTAGTGTGCAACAAGTCCTACCTGGAAGGTGTTCCTGCTTCTTGTCCTGGAGAGAGATAGGACAACAGCTGCCCAGGTGACCTGTGGCTATCATCTCTGCCCAGGTGACCCATGGCTATTTTATTCCCCCGGCTGACCTGTGGTTGTTATTATTCCCCTTCTCTGTTCTTTGATTGTGCAGGAATTAGCACATTCCTCTCTGAGGTTCTAGGTGACACCATCCACCTCATGTTAACAACAGTTGAACCACTACAGGATCAAAACAAGAACTGGATGGTGCTGTTCATGGTTTATGGTTGGACTCGATCTTAAAGGTCTTTTCCAAGCTAATGATTCTATGGTCTGTTTTCCTGCCACCCTCCGCAAGTCATCTGGAACAGCAGCGTTTTGAGGAGCTGAACAAACCCCCATGAAGCTGCCGGCAGTGAATAAACACAACTGATGAAAAGCAATGACACATGAACCAGGCTCTCCTCATATCCCTGCCAGCTGCTGCAATAGCAGGATCTGGGAGCAGCAGCACATGACCCTTCTCCCTGCACCCGGCACGGAACCACCCGCCGTTTGCACCCCTGGCAGCTCTTGCTCCGTGCACAGCGGCAGCTCTTCCACGATGCAAACCAAAAACTGTCTTAAGTCTTGATCCTGCTCTGTTAAGTGACCTGCATATTTTCAGGACTGAGACAAACTACCAGAGAAGAAAATAAATGCATAAATTATATTGCAAAGAAATTGCCTACAAAGCAATGTTTGAAAGGAGTATTATTTATGCTGCAATGTTGAGCACTCAGAAATTAGGAAACGCCAGATTTATGGCTTCTTGTGCAATCTTCATGGCTTGGCTACTTAGGGAGGCTTGCTTAGCACTGGAGGTTTTTTCAGCATAAACTGACTTGTGCCCACATACAAAAGTGATTTCAAATTTTTTTACCAAAGGTCTAATCCATTTGATGCCAACTACCTTTGGATATGGCTTCTGTGAACCTACTGTGGCATAATTCTTCCATTTCTGGCACTGTTCCCTGCTACACCATAATATAGTGTCCAGACCATCTGTTTATCTGTCTCTTCTCTAACGCTCCGAAGCTAGTTTGTCTGGGTTTGACCTTTCTGAGACACTAGCACACCAGACACGTACATGGCTTTACGGCTGGGACTAACGGTGGTCCTACACACAGCATCCCACCCACCCTCAGCGCAGCAGCTCGGTCACAGGGTTTGTGCTGTTCCCAGTGGGACCCGCTGCCCTCTGCACAGCCTGAACTTCTGATGGGAGTTACTGGAATTATCAAGCTCTGAAAGAGCTCTCAGAGAGCCAAGGGAGAAGAGGCAATGACCTTCCAGAGAAAGGAGAGCACTGACGTTGCCTCTGCTCACCAGGGAACTCTGTACAGCTCTCTGTGACTGTCCAGAGCCATGGCTGAACTTCTGATCGGGGACTTTGCACTTCTGTATCCCCCTCTTCTAACAGAAGTCAGTGTCACTGTGTGGAGCCATGTTAAAAACCTAATTATCCAGTTTCCTCCTTGTCTAGCAATATCCTCAATGCAGTGGCACAGATATTCTTCAGGGTGACCACAGCCAGCCAACAAAGTAGCTGCCCAATTGTACAGAAAAGCTGCCCTTTTCTGCCCCCTTTGGCCTTAAAATGCAGGAAGAATCATAGAATCCCAGGTTGGAAGGGATGTTACCCCAGTGCCTGTTAAAATGTTTCAAAACATTACTGGATTTATTTTAAAACTGTGACCATACCTCCTGAAAACAGTTGAGAGTGTGTAGATAGCGTGTACCCACAGCTCTAAACAAACATATGCACACTGTACTCCAAGCACCAGTTGGAGTACAGAATTTTTTTTAAACCAAGTTGTGGTTTAAAAATTCCCGTGCTTATGAATCTAACAGGTATCTCTGCTTCAGTTCCTCAGATGAGCAACAGAAAACATAACCCAACATCTTCTTCTTCACGCGGGACACAGGTTGGAGCATTGGACAATGCTCCTTTTGTGTCTTGAGGTCAGAAACTCATTAACGAGTGGTTGCTGCTCCCCTCTGCAGGAGCAGATAAACCACGGGGTTCAGGGCACAAATCAGAGAATTAAGGCAGTACCAGGTTCTGAGTTCAAAACCAGACACCATTCCGAAATGTGTTGCCCTGTTAAATGGGAAATAAAGGACACCACAGATGCTTCTAATAATTCCAGTTTCAAGACAATTTTCCCTCCTTTGTCTTAAAGAGCTTTTGATGTATAGTCACAATATTGTCTCTCTCTCTGCTTTTAATAATTTTATATTACCTCAGCAATATAACTGTCCTGAAATATACTGAACTTTAATCTTTGAGAGATCAAACAGGAAGAAATATGATGGGATAGAGAGTGACTGACTTGGGGGCAATATTCTCTCCTATAAAAGATAGCCCACAGCAAGATAGAAATTGCTTCTCAGATTCCACGAACATCACATCTTTAAGGGAGGCTTTCAGGCCCGGGGGGAGAGCAGACTCGGGGGTCACAAAAACACAGCGCCGTTGAAGATGCAGCCAAAAGAACGCGCACTCTCAGACCTCGAGGATGTGGTTTGGGTGACTACATGCTCTAAGATTGGTCCCAGCACCCTCAGACCTCCCCGCTTTAGCCACGCTCGGCAAGTCTCACAGCCAAGGAGTGTTTGGCTACTTTTTTTTTTTCAACAGAATAAATGTCTCTGTCTTAAGCAACAGAAGTATCTGGGACAAAGGGGCAGGGTTACACACCATGAAGACGTGGAGATATCTGCAGAGGGGAATTTAGGAATCAGCACACGGACCTTTTTGGACACAAAGGAGGTGCTCTTTCGAAACACAGCTAGTGCTTCCTCTCCAGAAGATGCCTGCTCTCCATTAGCTTAACCCAGGCAGGAGCCCAGTTGCCTCATTTTTCCACTGAGGTTCTCCAGCAGAACCAGAATTGGGGAGATTCAGCGTAGTGTGGCTGCTCACTCCATCCACTGACCACAGAATGAAGACAAATTCATATTCTAAAGAAAAACTGCTTAGAATACAGTAACATACAGGAAAGATGCTGTAACTTTTTTCTGCAAATAATAAAAAAAAAGACCTTTATTTTTGGTTTATTGTAGTTCTTTGGAAGAAAAGTCATGTTTTCTTTTGAACAAATATGTTAACGTGCCTCTCTTTGCTGGCTTGGGACCCTGCTCTGTAGCACACTCTCCACACGCACCAGAACTGTTTGTGAACTTCTGGGGAAGTTCTCACAGATTGAAGGTGCGAGGGTTTCATCAGGCTCATTAAACCCCCCAAAGACTCTCCAGAAGGTAGAAAGCCCAGCTCAGGCACCACTAAAGCCCACACAAAGGCTCCTGTGGATTTCAGAGTGTTTTATGCCAAGACGTTAAGAAGAACAAGAAGAATTCTTTCCACAAAAGCAGCCTTCCTATGAGATCACCATAAAATGCAACATGTAGGCAGCCCTCTCTCCCCACCTATCATGGTCATGAATTTCTAATTAATATATATCATCTATAACCAGTCATTGTATCTGATGCTCGCATGGGGAGGGGGGATGATAAGGTCATAGCTACCTTAGTGCTTTGATGTACCTAACACCTAGCAGGACAATGGTGTGCAAGGACAGAGGGTGGCTTAGTCCATCACCCTCTACCCAGTGGCTTGTGAGTTGCAGTCCTGGCCACATAGCTCCCCTGTTCAGCCTGACTGTGCCTGGCCCATCTTGACCAAGCTCAGCCCAACGGTGTGAAACAGAAGAAAATAGGTATCCTCCGGCCAAATGACTCCGCCCAGTGAAGAGGCAAAGACACTGCTCAGACACACTGAAAAGAGTGAGTTCTACCAATAAGCCAAATACCTGCTGATAAAGAGTCGCTGGAGCCGACGTATGTCGAAGGTACGCATTCCATAGAATTGGATCCATAGGGAACAGCATGTGTTTGTACTTGAGGTCGTTTCTGAATCGCCTGCCTTACCATCAGGAGTGTTTTGAGTTAGGTGGACATTTTAAAGTTCTCCTGGTGAATGCAGGTTACGGGAACAGGATTGGAACAAGAAGCAAATGCCACAGAGTATTTCCAAGCCTGCAACCTTCTTGGATATCCTTCTTCGTGCGAAGCAAATAATAGATTCCTTTTTGACAATTTCTCATGCTCTGGATAAACATATGTTGGTATTTCTGAGTTTTCCAGCCCAAGTGTCTGCACAAGTGGTTGTCTGCTTCACCTTCTGCTTTCAATCCAGAGAATGCAGAAACCTGCTATAATTGCTCCTCTGTGGGAACAAAGGATACAAATCTCCATTTCAGACTCAGCATTTCGGTCTTTAAATCAGCAAATATTTATTCTTTTGTACAGAAATATAAGCTAACCTGGAGGGAATGAGATTCTCCAGATCGAAGGCTTCCTAAACACTGTTGATTCAGAGTTTTATTTCCAAACCTCTAGAGCTTCTCAATCCATTCCTGCACTTCCAGCAGTCTTGGCTGCACAATCTCTTTGAAGGAAGGCGGGATGATGGTTCTCACATGTACCATCAGGAATCTGGAAAATTCCCTCTTCCTTCGTTTGCCACGAAAATCGCTTTCATCTGTAGGTCTGCATTCTCACCTGAGGAGTAATTCCTTAATTTCTGGCAACATTTATTTTGCACATTATCTAATTGTTTTGTAGAAGATTTTGTTTTATTCCTCACCTCCCCTCCCCCCAGTCTCTCCCTGATGAATTCCTGCCTCTCTACGTTACCGTTTGTTCCCTCGGCATCGTTTGGGAGCCAGACGGTGATTTCAGCCTCGCAGTTCACAAACTTCACCCGCCGAGAGAGGGGGAGAAAGGCAGGATGAGGTCCTTGCAAGTTTTCAGGTGTACTGTTCAGAGCTGGTTGACATCTGTGAGCCTACAAATATTTTAACCTTATGGACTCTGCTTACTTTGAAATAAAGGAAAACCCCTAAATTGAGCTGTGAGTGGGCTTGCCTCATACCTCCTGTTGTTCTAACATAAAACCACAAAGTGTGTGAGGGACTATTTTATGGCTCCCACTGCTGCTCTGTTAAGTATTTGGTTACTGCTTTCCTATCAGGGCTATTAGAGCTACGCATGGAACCTCCCAGGCTAAGCTCACCCACGCAGCCCGGCGTCCCCACGGGAGCCAAGTGCGCATAGCAGCGACACAGGGGTGGTTTCACTCGAGTGTGGCTCGTGAGTGTCTTTACAGAACTGAACAGATCACGGCATTATGCCCAATATGTTCAGATCTGACCTGATGGGACATACGTCACACGTCATCCCAACTGGCAGAGACCACCTGTCTTGCGAGCTGGGTTCATGGCTGTCTTCTCCAGAAGAGAGAGCCTGCTGAAGACACTTCTGTCTTCTTCACATGTTCACTCAGTGAAGGCTGTGGCTCGATGGCAATGAGAAAATACTTTGATATCACTGCTGATAATATCTCAATATCTTTTTCAGTAGGACACTAAACTACAAGCCAGGGGCTGAAAGGGCGATGACGGTACGGAGCTGAACGGCACCGGTGAGATCCCAGCAAAGACTGCGCGGCTCTCACGGGAGAGTTACGCCACCCGCTTCTCCCGTGGGCCCCGCAAGTATGTGCACAGTCAAATATTCATTTAAAGCCTCTACCTGTTACCCCCTGAGTAATCTGCCTGCAGATAGTAGCTGAAAGACTCTCACGACCCACTCCAGTGAACATTTCAGCAGGCTCCAGACCTGAGCCGAGCGAGCAGCTTTTACCAAACTCCTCAAATACCTTACACCGACATGCAGAAAATACTGATGTGTTTCTGTTAAAACAATGTTTTAATAAACAGCAGCATAAAATAAACAGTGTTTAATATCATCTCTGGCACGTGAAATACAAAAATGCACGTATCTTAATTATAAAATAGCCTTTGTTATTACATTGTCATGCTCGCCTAATTGAAATGCCCATAATTAATAAATGAATCATCAAGTAATACAGTGATTAAACGCATGCAGTGAAAACAAAGAAAAGTATTTGTATAAGGTAGTGGCTGAATATCACCATAATATATTTCAAGAACATCTACATCAGGTTAAAAATAAAAAGAAACAGACCAAGATATAAAATGCAGAGATGTATTTTCACTTCTGCTGTACAAAACATCATCACGCTTTTGTGCAAAAAAAGATAAAAATAAAGTCATATTATACAACATTGTCAACCGAGCAAAAAGATTGTTTTCGTTCCCGTTGTACAATAAAAAACACCATTCAGTACAAAAAAGTCTGTGAGAAACCGTAACGTACACAGCACTTTTGTGACTCATTAAAGTGGTTTACAAATGAAGACTCGAGATTGCTTATACCTGAATGAATTTTTAGTAACTACACGAACGTCAGATTCAGTCGAAAGTTCACGCTAATTCACATTATGAGAACTGACAGACAAAATTGCCATCGATGGATTCGCTGCCTAATGGAATGTGAGTGACCCTTTTTTTTTTCGGGGTTCCTGGAGTCGTAAGTCACTGAAATTACACATTGATCTGAAACAATAAATATTCCTGGGAAAACTGATTGTCAAATATAAAATTGCGGTTTGGAGCCTTTCCATTAAACAGTTGCATAGCAACAAAAGGATATAAAATTTCTGCTTTAAGTACTAGATTATGAAATGTTATCTTCGAATAAGTTGATTCAGGTTCTGAAATTAAAACACTTTAATTTCATTTCCTTTAAGGCAATTTCTTGGAACTCCAGCCATCTTTAGCAGCCAATAGCAGATGATTTTTGTAGACTGCAACTTGATTAACTCAAGCTATTGTGCTGTCATATAAATGACTTTTTTTGGTCTGAATCTGAGCTCAGACTCCCAACTTGACAAAAGACCAAAACCCTACCTGAAGTAATTTATTCAGCTCTCAGATCACATATTTGAAACACAATCCTTGACTGCAAAATTTACAAATACTTTAACAAGCTATTGGAACTGAAATTGCACACCCAGCAGATCTCCCAATATTTGCATCTCCTATAAAAAGAGACAAATACTAAGATATGTTTTCAGCATCAAAAAACAACCAACTTTCTGTGATTTAAACCACACCAGAGGTTTAAAAAGCTGTGAAAAAGCGTATGCTAAAATGTTTTTACTTTTTTTAAAAACAAACCCCACCTGCCCTTTCCGAATTGTCGGTGGCACTCGAAGAAACGACGCGTCCATTGACAAAGCTGAGTGTTCATACCACAAGGATCTTTGTCAGGCTGAGTCTGCCCGTTAAACTTCACAGAAGATACTCGCTGCAACGTCTGTTAAGCAACCAGAAGAATCTTTAATAAAATATTTGAATATAAATCTTTTCTACGACTTTCTAGTTTGTCTTGTAAATAGTTATATTTACAAAGGCCTCGCTTATTTACAATTCGGCTGAAATCATCGATTCGTTAGGTCCGTGGATGCTGGAGTCTCCGAGTAGGGAAGACTGCTTTGAGTCAATTTTGTAGGGTTTTTGAGTTTTATTTCCAAAAACTGTAATACCGATTCCTGCCGGATGACTGGGAATTGACATATGAGATAGCAAAGGAATATTTGCTTCCTGGTTGGATCCCGAAGACGGCAAACTAGTGACGTGACCTGTGCTGGTCGATCCACTGGCGCTGCTCGGAGAACGACTCTTTGGAGGAGGACAGTGCTGGATGACCCTGGGTGGACCCGGCGGCTGATAGTGGGCAGCTGGGAAAGCAGCATATCCCGGTGGGATCGGGTACCCGTTGATGGGGATATATCGCTGGTTTTGAGGGATGGGTGGCCCGATGAAGCCGGCGATTTGGCCCTGTGGTATACCTTGTGCTGGAAACATGTAGTTAGGGTACCTGGGATTGCTGAGGTTACTCACTGGACTTGCGCTGAGGGAAGTCGTTTGAGTGGTGGCATTCCCACCGGAGGGGGTAGTAGAACTGGTGTGACTCGAAAGACCCTCCCAGGAGCGCAGCCTGGCGTGGATTTCTTTAAATCGTGGCCTCCGGGACGGCAGATCGTGCCAGCACTCTGTCATCAGGCTATACATTCTGGGAGGACAGTCTTCAGAGCACGGCAGCAGTTGCCTTTTCCTGATCATCTCTATGACTTCTTGATTACTAAATCCATAATATGGTTGAAGTCCAAAGCTGAATATTTCCCATAAAACAACTCCAAATGACCAAATATCCGAGTCGGAAGAGAACTTGCCGTACATAATCGCCTCCGGTGGCATCCAGCGAATTGGCAAGAGAGATTTGTTTTGAACTCTGTAATAATCGGCCGAGTAGATTTCTCTCGAGAGTCCAAGGTCTGAAATTTTCACGTGAAGTTGTTCTCCAATTAAAATGTTACGAGCGGCGAGATCTTTATGGACAAAAAAATGACTTGCTAAGTATTCCATCCCTGCCGCAATCTGGACAGCAATGTGCAGGAAATCCCCATGGTCCAGGCTGGATTTTACAGTCCCATCCTCATCGCTGCTGCATCCAACATCCGAATGCGGCGATCGCATGATGAGAAACTCATGGAGGTCCCCCTGGTTCATGTACTCGAAAAGCATGCAGACGGGTTGCTCCTGGGTCACGACACCTAAGAGGCAAACGATGTTAGGGTGGTGGAGCTCGGCCATGAGAGATGCTTCCTGCTGGAACTCTGCCCACTGCTGGGGGTTGTTAAAGTCTTTTAGCGTCTTGATAGCAACGAGCTGAGCGTGATCCATCCCGGGAAGGTAGAGATGTCCTTTGTAGATCTTACCAAAAGCACATTCACCCAGTTCCTCCATGAAACGGACGGCAGACAGAGGCAACTCCTTAGCCTTACTCTGTTAAAGAAACGACAGCAAAAAACATGTCAGAAAAACAGGACTGAAAACAGATTTTTAAGTAAAAGATCTTTTCACCCAAGATGCCAGAAAGCCAAGCAGACCAACACAGGAACTCCCTGGACCACAGACCCATTTGGCAACGACCCTGCTCAGCCCTGGGAGACACAGGCACCGGCGTGACTGCATCAGCCTCGGATACAGCCTGAGGGACACCAGGATCCCAACATCGGCAAAGCTCTGGTCTGAGGGGTGCCCAATGTCTGTGCACCCTGATCCAAAACTAAATTTAGAATTACTTTTTACCCTCTACACCAGATGAGATACAAGCAGTAAGTATTAGATCTAAATATATGCAGGAACCATCAGCACTTCAGCAAAGGTATTTATATGGTTAGGCTCAGACATTTATATATATATTTAAAATATATATATTGAATCTGACTAATTTCAGGAATTGAGGCAATTGACATACTTAAGTAAGTACAGGTTGAAGTGTTTTCTGGGCCAGGGCCTAAAGTTTTAGCAGAAAACTTTTCCTTTTTTTTTTAAAAAAAACCCACCATGTCCTTGTAGTCAATTCTTCCTCAGCTTTGCTATTAACCCTTCAGTGTTCAGAAGAGACTATTTCTGCTCACACTTGTCTGAGTGTTCAATCCTGAACCACGCTGGACAGAGTCAGCTGGAAAAATGAGACAGTGGCCAAAGAACAAAGGCAAACTTTTCGAAAGCTTTGCTGTTATCCTCGGTGCATAAACACACTTTTAGGCCATAAAGCAATTGTAGTGTTTTCAGACATTAACTTCCCCGTGTGCTTGTAACACCTACACCCAAACCTACCCATTTAAGGCCTTTGGTATAGTCACAGGTAGTAATTTAAGGCTACTAAGTTTGGGATCTACATTTCATAAACGAGTGTAAACACGAACATTTGCATTCCTCGAGTAACGTAACGGCAGCTTTACAGTGGCAATGTAGGAGAAGAACTGACAGTTCAGAAAATCATTAAAAAAAAAAGTTATATTAGAATAAATGACTTCTAATCGTATTGACCACTTACGACTTTTAGACAAATACTGCATTAATAGTAACAATAACAATAATAATAATAAAGCCATTTAAGCAGGCAGCCAGTAGACTGTACGGTGATGGCAGGAAATTAGCTATATTGTTGAGGAACAGATGGTTTATATTATACAAATCCTTTAGGCTAAAACTTGTTTAGGTCTGGCATATTGTAAATTATATTTCAGTAATGAAAGTGAAATGACCTCTGTCTGACCTGAGGCTGGGTTCCTCCGTTTGAACCAACATAGTGGAAAACTATGAAAGAAAATGAAGTCATAAAGTTTTGGCAGGAAGGGCTCATTTCAAGTTAAGCGGTTATAAATCTGCTCAGTTTTTGTTTGACAAGTATTTGTCATACATCGGTGTACAAAATGTAAAGAAGTGTAAAATACATACGAGGCAGCGCGCCAAAGTAAACCGAGTACAAAGGGAGAGCCGTAGGAGCGAAGCCCACCGCCTCTATCTCTTCATCGGCTCCTTCCATTAGGTGAGTGACAAGATGAGCTTAGTTCGGTATATTTTTTGAAGGCAATTAAAATCCCTTAAAACCTAAATGGGCTTTTGGATGCAATGCTAATGTTTTTATTTGTACGAGTAAACACACGTCTACCTCAGCCGGAGCTCAAAGCCTAAGCATCTTTTTAGCCAAAGTTGATGTTAATGCTGGAGACAGCATTTAAAAATATTTAATTTAAATTTTTAATTAATTATACATCGATAATTCTCAAATATAAAAATATATCAATAAATCCAAGTATTTCAAATCATTAAAAATAGGATTCTACATCCTTTCTTTTAAAACTTTGTTCAAAAGGCAATCAAAACATTTGAGAGAAGGAGGGACGGGTTTCCCGGTGGGAAAATACAGAATTAGAATAAAAAAGATGGAAAGGGTTTTGCAGCATATGAAAAAAAAAAAGATGTGCAAAAAGAAAAGAGCATGTTCTGTATTTGCAAACATTTCCAGGCTCATTCTTTTCCTGTGTTGTGTGCATAGGGCATCAAGTGTGTCAGCAGCCTAGGTGGGAATTGTGACCTCATTAAAATGATGATCCTCAGTTTAGCCAGAACTCTACCTCAAATATCTAATAGAATGGAGGTCAAGAAGCAAATCCAAACTTAACACAATATCCCGTGGAGGTTGGATGCAAGATGTAGTTTTGACACTTGTACTGTTACCAACATTTTGATAGAGAGCTACTCTAAGCTGTAGATGAAAGTGGAAATGAAGTACTTTAAAGAAAAATCAAGAAAAATACACTGGGCTAGTGTCTGGAAAACAGACCAAACCCTCCCTGCCCACCCCGAGGAGACACCCGCACAACAGTCCTGCTGGAGTCACAGCAGCACCCGGTGCCCACGGCACTAAAGACGAGTCCTGGGGTGAGCACTACACCATGTAAAAACCTCTCCGTGTGCAGCCCTCTGCACCGACCACCTCTCTGGGCAGCCTGGGCCAGGCTCTCACCACCCTCAGCATCAACAATTTCTCCTTCTCTCCAGTCTGAATCTCCCTCTTTGACTTCAGCCCATCCCCCCTTGTCCTGTCCCAACAGGCCCTGCTCAAAACTCTGTCCCCATTTTTCTGACAGGCCCCTTGAAGTCCTGAAAGGCC
>JAAGNO010003921.1:16765-36370 GCA_033439905.1 Ceryle rudis | reverse complement strand
GACAGGCCCCTTGAAGTCCTGAAAGGCCCCCAGAAGGTCTTTCTGGAACCACCTCCTTCTCTGCAGGCTGAACCCCCCCCCCCCAGCTCTCCCAGCCTTTATACATAGGAGAGAAACTCTTTATAGTCTAATTCTAGCAACTTGACATTTAAGAGCAAGCAATAGCAGCTTCCCATAGCTGCTTAATGAACTTAAGAAGAAAACTACTCCAGAGCAAGTTTATTCAGAGATGGAGAACAGAGTTCCTGAAGCACATGTGCAGCCCTTCCTGATGCCGAGTGATTAGCTCTGCTGAAAAAAAACACCTCCAGCAGCAATATTTGAAGGTTAGAATTCACATTGCCAAAACTCAATAAAACCAGAATCTGGATTCCTTTTGCTATGACATTTTCTAAGAAAGACAACAGCTCACCCAAAGGCATTGCTGACTGTTTCAGACACCATGTTCTACACAGTTGCTATTCTAATTACTTGTCGAGATTGATTTTTGCTTTGAAATGCTTCAAAAGCACAATCTCTATCAAGCTGTTGAAGAGAAGCGGAGCGGTGTGAAAAGCGGAGGCAGCCACCCTTGCAGGGAGTTGTTCTGTCTGTAGGTGGCAGAAGGTGGTTACAGCCCTGGAATGGGTGATCCGCAGGGGTTTGCCAATCGCCTGCCCCGCCAATAAACAAGGAGCTCAAGGTTAATCACGCTGAAAGCTTCAGTGATTTTAGTGAACCTGGGACTACAGCGAAGCAAAGCAACAGCAGCAGCAAGAGCCGCCACGCATCAGCTGCGCTGGCCAGAATGGCCGGCAGATTTTTGAGGCTCTGTTTTGGTGATTTCTGTTTTTAACGGAGAGAACGGGGTAAGCCTGAAAAAACACGGAACGAATCTGTCCCAAGGGATTGCAGCCGAGTGAAAGACGACAGATGACTACAGCAGACCCACGGAAAAAACTCTCTGGAGAAAATGCTGAATTGCATCTTTATGGGCACCACTTTGTAACTTAAATGAGGCGATTTAGAGATGCTTCAGTATTGGGTTGCTTGTTTTGTTACAGAAAAACTCCGGCTCCTATTCATCCGGAGAGATGGACACGCAGGAGTTACCTCCACAGGTCCAGCACGCTTGCTCTGCTGCTGAGGAGAAAACTCCTTGCAACAATTACAGCTAAACACATGCTGGAAATCAGCTTAATATTTCAGCGCTGGGTTGATCAAAGCTTTTCACTCCCTGCCTTTACAGGGAGCAAATGTCAAAGCAGAAATGAGGAGTTACCTTTGGTTTATAGGCGTTGAGCATCGACATCTCCACGTTTTGTCCTCTCACGTGTTTAGGCTGTCTTTGAACGGGAGGGGAGGATGACTTCTGATTGTTGCGACAGATGCAGATGAAGAAGAAGAGTAAGGCTATGGCTAGGGGAATAGTGACACTTGGCACCAGGATGTACAGGATTTCCATTTTATTCTTTTCCTTGGAATCCTTATAATCTGGTTAAAAAAACCAAACCAAAACAATGAATTAAGCATCCCACACAGTCAAATACATCCCAGGGGCAACTAGAAGTGTTAGGAAGAATAAAAACATCCAGGTAACACCAGTGCAATCCACCCTGAATGATGGTTTATTTCCTTACAATTAACAGAGCAATTAATGTTGGTAATGTTCTGTAGGAACACGGGATAGCCAGGAACATATGCCCCGTAGTTTGTCAGGGAAAACCTGCTTAGGGTCATGAAATAACTGAATACTGTGACACAGCCACTGCCTGGGGTGAGAGGAAATAATGGTCTAATGCAGGTGCACAGAAAAGTTCACTTCTAAAATAGCTTACAGAAGAATGTCTCTGGTGGGATTATGGACTCCTTATTTTAATATGTATATTAGGCTTTGGTGCCATAGTTTCCTTAACCCGACAGAAATGTGTGGAGACACTAAAAATGATAGTTTAATCCCTCTATTTATTTCCAGCCTCCTGTTCTCAACTTCTCCTGGCGTTGGCCAAAGTATTTGTGTGACAACCCAGGGCACTGGAACAGATAATGCATGCAAAGGAAAACTTCTTTTCTAGTTAGTTTTAGGTGCAGGAGCAGGATGATTAGGGACTCTAGAGCAGAAGAAATGCAGAACACCTGGGAAATGGGAGGAAATGCATGGAAATGGCAAGAAAAAGAGAACAGTCCTGGGGTTTATCCCAGGAAGACAGGAAAGGGACTCAAAAAGGGTCACCATAGACAGAAGCTGTAGCATGATTGTTAAAAAAAAAATCTTACACGCTGAGGACTTGGTCTTAATAAGACTAATGGGAAACCCCAACCCTTCTACCAGCTATACACCAACAGTGGGCGACCTGAGCAGGGTGGCAAATGCTGGACACGGCAATGACTGTTGAAAGGAAGGCTCAAGCCTGGATAAAAAAAGAAGGATCTGGAAGAGGCTGGGAAGGTGGTTGGTGGAACACAGTGTGAACGCTACCTGCAGTATTTGCTCCCTCCTCACACAGCTCTCTTCCCGAGAGGAGAGAGACTCATTTTAGAAACATGAAAGCCTCTTCTACCACTGCCCAGCCCTGACATGAGACACTCACCCCCCTCCAGCTGGCTCTGGTTTCCCAGGGCACGTTCCAAGAGGAGAGGAGAGGACTTTGTGTTCATGCAGCACCCACTTGTGTTGAGAAGGACATACCTGCTCTGAGCATGGGGATGCTGAAACCTGCTTTGCTCTTGTATTTCCCAGGAGCATTCATAAACTTCAGGGTGTAACTACGCACAGATTAACACGCTGTAACTATAACTAACTACCTATAAGGCACCCTAGGAACTTTGGGGATCACCTTGAGCTGCAGGACTGGTGGCCGTAGCCTGGCTGTTTCCAAGGGAGATGGTGAATGTCTGGGGCAGCGTCAGGCTTAGTGGATTCTGGCATAACAGGGAATGTTTTATTATTCCTACAGGGTCATTTGAGTTTGTTTGTCTGTGTTTTCCAGGCTGGATTTGTAGAAGTGCTTAGCAGCCCACACAGATATCTTTTATGCACTTAATTAAACATGAACTTGATCTGAAGCTTGGGTTTGACTCAAATTGTGACAGAGGCAAAGTTCAAACGGTTCTGGATGTCACTTTGCATAACCCCTCTCCTCTTACAGGCTCGCGCTGTCCGTCTGCTCCCCCCATGCTCCTTTTTGACCATTCTTTTTAAATTAAGTTGGGCTCTCTGGTTTTTAATTGAGAGGAGAGATAGGCTAAATATTTCTACAGCCTTTGGGAAATGAGAGGGGACTAAAGCAGCATCCCCATCGCAGTCTCCCTGCGCCCAGCAGAAGGGCTCTCAGGTGTGTGCTCTCACCCTGCCTTCAGGGAACATCCAGCTCTACAGCGTGGACACACTGCGGGTTTCCTTTGTGAGCTGCTCCCCTCTAGCACGGACACACAACCAGAGCCTTTCCCCTGTCCTTCAAAACCTTCTTACGTTTGTCTCTGCTAAGCCTCATGCTCGAATTACTCCATGGTTCACATGCTCCTATATTCAGGGTGTCAAACTTTTATGAAACGAATCTATTGCAGCTTGTGAGACAACGGAAAGATACAGTTGAAGAAAGAAAAAGAAAACATCAGCACGAGGCAGACGGAGACCTGGGCACTAGTTCATCACCTGAGCTATTCCAGTCAAAGGGAATTATTATTCTTATTAAGTAGCAGCTCCTGCTGTGAAGCCTCATTAGGTTAATAGGTTTCTTGGGAGCCACCCTAATTAAATCCATTTCCCATCTAGGCCTGTCCTGGTGAGGCAGAATGCACAATACTTATTAAAATGTGCCTGAAATGGCTCTTTCAGTCAGTGCAAGCCCAGCAGAATGCAAGCCCCACACGGCATTTTGGTTTTAATACGCAGATTAGCATTTAACAATCACATTACTACTCACCTGCTAGAGCTCTATTCGTCTATATTTAGAACAAGAGTGCCATATAACCCAGATGTACAGCAAGAGCTATTTAAGGCAGTGGTGAGAGGTAATTAAAACCCTTGTCAGGAATTCTTCAAGCCAGCCAGCCTATCTCATTTAATATCTAGTGAACCATTCCAATGGGAGACTTTTGCAACACATCCAAAAGCGTCCTGCTTTCAGCTATTTCAGGTCAAAAGACTGAGCCAGTCCTGGGATCTCAGAGCCCATCTGGAGGAGGCTGGGCAAAGAAGCCCTCCCGATCAACTCAGAAGTTGTGAAGAACACAGATTGCACGTGGCTGAAATGTCGTGCAGCCGTTCAGAGCTGCGAGCCACCAGAAAGCTCAGGGGACTCCTGCTGACTGCCAGAGTTTTGTACTGAAGGGCTGAAAAAGATCTTTGGAACAGTTTATATAGATTGCACTATTCTTGTGTAGTCAGTCTAACAGTGCGCCTAATTAACAAGAAAAATAACTGGAGTTAAATGCACTGAAATAATAGCAAAAGAGATACAGGACTCTAAAAAGCATCTATGAACATTGAGGGTTCGAGATGCACATGACAGAGCCCAGACTGTCTGCCTTTCCCTTGGTCTACTCTTTCAGTAAGAACGTAATTTAGATCCCATTTTGGCATCGATTCCCATCTTTCCCTTAATTGAAAAAGACTTTGGAGTAGGCTCAGAACATGTCTCACCGCAGGAATATTCACAACCATAACCAGAAATAATTTAATTTGGTTCTGGCTATCGAACAGTAACAGCAAAAGGTATCTCCTTTCCAAGGGGAAAGGTAATGTTACTGCGACAACTTGTAAGCAACGTAAAATTTCGCGTGAAACTTTGTACTGTGAATTTCCAGAACATTTCTGGGTGCGTTTCTGGCGTGCCCAGGCAAATAGCTGTATTTTTTTCTTGGCAAGCTATCAATTTTGTTATTTCTAAATGCAGATAAACCAATTTGTTCAGGTCTTCCACCCTCTTCCCCCAGGTCTCAGAAAAGCAGAATTAAATGAGAGCTGAATCTCCATTTTTGTTCATTTTGCAACACCAAACTGCAGCCAGGGCAGTTCTGTAAACACAAACCTCAAATGCAGCTAAGAGGATCTGGCAAGATCATCGCTATTTTTTAGACAAGGCCTGAGTGCTGTTGAGTGAGGTTTGCATTTGTTAAAGCAGCTCTTAACAAACCAGGAGAAACGGAGAACGTTTTACAACCACTTGGTGGATCAGCGTCACCCGTCCAACTTCTGTGACCAGATTTAATTTGGACCAGGGAGTCGTAGTGATCGTAATGGCAAAGCCAGGGATGCTCGTGCTGGCAACAGGCTGCTGCTTCATCACCTTCTGGCAAGTGCTCAGGTATTCCCTAGTCAAATATTTTCATGCCACCACTTTGCCAGCTGCACAGGCAGTTAAGTGTTCGAAGGTCTCCTCGGAGCGGGGTTGCTGTGGCTGTAGCTACAAACACTGTAGTTACCCTTTCCTACAGCTCTCTTTTCAGGGATTCAAGAGACACTTTCTGCACAGCTCCCCCCGAGCTCCTGTTTTGCAGGACGGCTCTATGGATGTGTCAAAACTGTTCCCCTTTTTGTTCCAAAATGCAACATAAAGAAGGTCAGTGATTACCACATGCTGGGACGTCACAAAGCTCGGACTTAAAGTTCTCGTCTAAGGTGAAGCACCACGGAGCGTCCTTCTGGTTCCCCGGGTTGCGGCAGTAGGAGTGGCCCCCGTTGAGCTCGGGGTACCTGATGGCAGTGAAGGTGTGGGTGTGGGGGTACTGCGAGTTCCACGGCTGGCACTGCCGCCCCGACCGGGTCACGCTCACCGTCCCCCGGTAATCTACTCCCGTGCTGTTGTAGCATTTGTGATCTGAAAAAAAAACCCAAACAGATAATATAAATGATGCAAAGGAATAGTTGGTGGCAGCAAGGCAGACGGCTGCAGCACTCGAGGGCGGTGAGCTGCTGGCATCCTCCAGCCCCAGCACGCTGCTGCTGGCATGGGGCCGGGAAACCCAGTTTGGGAGCACGGGCTCCCAATTTGCGGCGGCTGTAACGCAGGGCCTGCTTTGCATTCACATTCCTGGGAGGATTTAAAGCTTATGCTTCTGTAATGAAAACAGCTTATGCCAAGCGTTTTTAATATAAGATACACAAAAGAAGTAAAAACTACAGTGGGAACCTGAATTGCAGCCATTATTTTCATGTGAAGGTGGAGAAATTGTGGGAGCCACGTTTTATATTTGACTACTCAGATGTGTAAGGATTGTGAACAGGCTGCAGCCCAGCCTGATCAAAGGGCGAGCCAAAAATTGGGTTGTATTACGCAGGGACAGACGTGGACCCAGCCCCTACAAATGTTCCTCTTGACCAACACCCCCTACAGCACCAGTGGTCTTGCTGGGGCACATCAGGCTGCTGTGGGAGGGGAGGCTGAAGCTACCCACATTCCTCAGTATTCAAATGCTTCATATTCATTAGAAAAGACCTGAAAACCAATAAACAGCATTTAGCATGAGCCCATAGGCAGCTAAAAAAAAAAAAAAAAAGGGAGAAGAGTTTCTGAATTTCTGCCCACTCTGGAGCAGGGGAGAAGAAAGAGCAGGAGTAGTTTGAGGGTGAGGTGCCTGTGGGCTTCCAAAGCCCAGCACCAACTCCAACGCTGATGCCCAGAGCCTTACAGGCATCCTTTTCACAGTGGTATTTCTTGCACGGAGGCACCAAGGGTTTTCACTTACTTTTATTTATGGGATCTGCCATTGGAATCCCAATCCGGATACAATTGACAGCCTCAGGGCTATCTGGCTGGGGAAGGTCTTCGCAGTTGGGCAGCTTTAATCTCATCAGGATCATGGGATTAGATCTTGCAAAAATATACTCTGTCTGACACAGGACGTTTTCCAGAATTTCACATTCATCGCGGCACAGGTCTCGGGGCTTGGGAGCTGCGGAAGTCTCGTCGCAGTAGGGGAAGGCGTAATGGCACAGCGAAGGAATAGCAAACTGGGAGCATTTATCCGACAAATGGCTGGAAGTGCCAATCATGGTGAAGGCAGCTGTAAAATATACAAAAGGATTTTACTTAACCCGCCAGGAATTTTATTGCCGCTCTCTTGCCTTCCCAGTATAAACCTCGCTTCCCAGTGTGACTATTATTTTCAGATGTTCAGGTGATGAACGGACCTTCCACAAATACAGAGCACTAATTTCATTAAAAGTTATTAACGATGCTGATTTTGCTGACAGAGAAAATACATCTGGTTTTCAACATGGGATTAATGTTAAGCACGTTACCAAAACCTCAAACCTAATTATACCTTTTTCCCCTCCAAAATACTTCATGACGGTTTGCAAAGTCATATAATATTTGGATGCCTTTTGCCCAACAGGCAAAAACCAAAGTTCCCGCAGGACGACAGCACCAGCACCTTCCTGGAAGGTGACAAATTTCATAGTATCTCAAATGACTTCTCAAAGCACATGGTGTAAGATCATGAACAGTTGGAGGTGTAGAAACCATTGGCCTCTCCCGTGAGCAATGCAAAAGTCTGTTTTGCAGTTCTGACAGTGTCTGGAGACAAGGGAAGAAGACTCTACAGGGAAGAGAAATTTGGTGTATTCTGGCAGCAAGAGAAAATTTGAACATAGAGAAGATGATCACCATGGCTCGGATCTGGCCAAGGTTAATCTATACAGAAAACCAGAGAAGTGTCATGATATCTCTGAAGACTCAGTTTGAATTCAGCAATCCCAGCAGCATAGAATCTCCCACAAAAATGATGAAAATCGGGGGTTTTTTTACTAAATCTAAAGGAAAAACACAACCTGCTGGATTATTTGCGCAGCCACTTCCATCACCTAAATTATCTCAACCGTGTAAAACTCAACTCAGTCTGGTCCCCCTTCACTTTTAAAATCTGCTTTGGTAAGAGCAGCATGAGGTAGTCTGGCTATGTGAGTCAGAAGCTGTAGATACACAGCCCCTTCTCCTTGGAAAACCATTTCTTAGATTCTGTTGGGGGAGATGGGGGAGCAGAGATATGACAGCTGCTCAGATTTCACTCTTCAGATGACTCCTTCTGCTGAGAAGGCACAACGCAGGAGTCCCGGGCGAGCTTTGTGGTGGGAAGCTTGCAGCGAGAGAGGATAAGAGCAAATAAAAACAATATTGCAGTTTATAAAACCCTTGCAGCTTTTTGGGAGAAGAAAGTGCATTTTTTACCCACCTGTAATCTGATTTTCTATTTCACCTTGCATGTGCAAAGACTCCATATAAATGGTTCGATTTCCAATAAACCGTGCGCAAGCGATCCCCCGGTAGGGCTGGCAAAACCCGTCCTCTTCATACTCGTCACTGAAATCAATCACAAACACAAAAGGGTGAAACGTTTCACAGGTGACTCTGCCACAGCCTGTGGCTACGGGGAGCTGGCCCTTGTATCATCGGCACCCGATGCGAGGGGCTCGCTGCGTTTGTCCCGGGCTCTGAGATTCGTGCTGGGTGACGCTCCCCCAGCGCAGGAGCCCACGGGCCGCCTTCCCCTCCATTAAGAGCCTGTAATAAGGGATTATATGGTCTTTAGGTAGTGTGGGTGATTTTAACCCCAAAGGATTCCCACACTGCTGCAGGTAGCTTTCAGTATGTCAGAAACAAGCCCAAAGTGAGTGTAAGGATATAAATTTATATGAGGATATCATCTGTTCTAGCCTTTTATCTATAAGGATATAATCTATTCTAGCCTGCTATAAGGATATAACCTATTCTAGCCTCCTGTATGGATATAATCTATTCTAGCCTTCCTCAAGGATATCATCTATTATATTCTTATATTCAACAAGATCTTCAGTAATTATTTTTTAAGAAAAACTTCAACGGCCTGATAAAAACATTAGTGGCATTTCAGTTTAGCCAGAAAATGCATCAGTGCTGTATAAAATGTTTCTTGCATGAGGGGTAAGGCTGTATTCAGGAATATACCCAGCCTTGATTAGAAAAGAAAACATAAACTGCCTGACAAAAAAAAAAAAATACAAACCACCAAAAGATTTATGTTTATTTAAAGCAGCTAACATGCTGGTTTCTATTTTTGAACCAGACTTGTACTTAATATTGATAAACATAGCAGGAAGAGTCATGCTAGCAGAGATAGAATTTAAAGTGTATATAGAAAACCAAACCACTCCCAGCACTGATAGCCTTGAAATAGGAAATGTTTCTTCAATCTTCCGTGAGTGTGGTAACAGTTATTGCTAAAACAGAACCGAGGCTAAGACAGGAGTTAAATAGACAGATTTCTTTCATTAGGTGCTTTGTTTTATGCAATATAGGAGACATTTAATACATAAATCCAGATGTGAAATTATTTGCCAATATTCTTCAAACAAAGCAAAGAAAGGAAATTACTAAACCTCTGAAGACCAGACCAGTCACTGCTTATTTTGAACAGATAATCAACAGCTAAATGCTGGCACACAGCAGATACGTTTTATGGGTGTTTTGAGGAGGGCTTTGCATATGTGATCACTGAAACATGCACCCAACCGCACGAATCAGCCCCTTTGACTTTCTTGCTTTGAGAATCCAGTTGGAGATCTTTGGGACCCCTTTGCTGCAAAGACCGACAGCTGTGCTCTGCTGAGGCCCCACAGGGCAAAGGGAAACGCCTAATGAAAATTTGCCGATAATTTGTTTCTCGTGCCGGTACCCACCCAAGACAGCTACTATATGGCTCTCAAATTAGGAAAAACGGTATCAGAACATCCCAAAGTATGATCACAGCTGGGTAGGCAACAGGTTACTTCGCTTGTGTGTCGGGTTTTTTTCAGAATTCATCCTCCCCCAGACGCCAAAAGCCCAGCAGTGGAATCAGACTATGCCTTAATAGGGAAAAATCAGAGCTTTTTTAATCAACTCTGCCATTAAGTTTAACAAAAGACACTTTCATCCTCTCCTGAAGACCTTGGCTGTGAGAGCTTGGAAATGCAAATCCCATTTAGCCTCTTTGAAGTTCCCCATTCATCGGGTGCATGGCTTAGAACAAGGGCCAGCCTGCAGCTGGGCTCCCCAGTGCCTGGTCACACTGGCCAGGGTGAGCTAATGGGATTAGTGGGAAGAAGTGCTAGGATGGCCTTCCGGGACATCCCAACCATCTCCCAGCCCTCCTGAGCTACCAGCTCCAGAGCATCGTTCCAGGATTCACACAGCGTTGTTTTCCAGTTCACAGGGAGAAGCCAGACACTGTGAATTAACTGCAGTAATTTATGACTGTGAAGACAGGGGGGGTGGGAAAGACAGATTGTAGGGATGGAAACCTCCTTCCACAGACATCTCACATCATTTGAGAAATCAACAGGAAGGGGTCCAGGCTTCCTTGGATGATGGTCCCAAGATGTTCCCAAGCACATCAGAAACTGGATTGCAAAAGTGCAACCTTGAAAGTGGCAATGAAACTCTTCATTAGCTGGACTGATGGCTGCCTGGGATGCCTCAGGTAGTATTTGACCAGCAAAGATACTATGAGAGCCAAACAGAGCCACACAACCACTTCCATGCATTTCTGCATGGAGTCAGCTCTGGCAAAAATATTTTTACCCTGTTGGTTCTCAAAGAAAAAAACCAAATCAGCTGAAACCTGAGCTGAAAACCCACAACAGCTACTGCAGGCTCTGGGGGCAATTCTCCAGTTTCTAATCAATAAATCCCCTGATAGGATAGAATTGAATTTATTATTTACTATAATTTATGATGGAATTCAGCTCAGGGACTACACACCTAACAGCCAGCTGCTCTTGAAGACTCCCAAGCAGTGCAATTTAAGCACACCAGCTAGACAGAGAAGACAAAACCAGGAGGAATGCAATTAACATATCAACAAAGCAAACTGGGTACATCTGAATATGAGTAGAAGGACCCCATCCTTCACATATAGTTAGAGATGGCAAAAGTCTCTTCCCCACATACTGCTTTGTCTTTGCCTGAATCTAAACGACATTCCCAGCAAATGTCAACACCACCAAGTCCAGGAACTTAATTTAGCAAAAGCTTTGTAGCCAGGCTTTACGTGAGTTCATGTAGAAGTGTTTAATAAATTAACAGAAAAAAAAAACCCCAAACGTTGTGAGATCATTTTGTATTTGTTTTTACGACATCCAGTGAATTAAAAATGCCTATTCCAAAGACGGTGTAACTGTGTGGTCATTCCTACCATACCCCATGGGGTTTTTTTCTTTCTTTTTTTTTGAATGAGTACCCAACAAGAAAGAATCATACCGTTTTTGACATCTTCAGCAAAGGAAAGATGGGGAAAGGAAGGACAAGGCAAGGAAAAGTCTGAAATGCTCTGAGTGTCCCAAGACAAGAGGTAGGACCGTCATTCTCTCTCCCAGTGCCTGTTTCAACACCAGCCTGCTATGATATATGCTAATGCTTAGGTCAGTTAGCTGGTTAGATGAGATCATTGGATTACCATTATTTTGGTAACCAGATCCCTACCTGACAGCAATATAAATAGAGGACTGTACACAAAGGCAGTGAGGATTAATAAAAGCAGAAGGGGAAAGGACATGGGTGACACTGGAAGATGGGATTAAGATGGCCAGCATGGGATTAAGGTGTGCATGCAAAGCCAGGCTGATTTATGAAGATTATGAAGAATCAATTTGAAGAGCAAAAGCAAATAAATCAAAAGCAAACAAAGCAAAATTATCTGAGAGATCAACCAAGTAGAGATGGAGTATCTTTGGCTCCATGCAATGACTGCCCAGACATTATTTCACTCACAAAGTGAAAGGTATTTTGTCTTGCTTAAAAAAACAAATGTTCTACCACAGCTCTAAACTACAGCTCTGAGTAGACCACAGTTTATCTAAATAATTCATATCCAACAGCAAAATACTGATGGAAAATGCAGCCAGTGTCACCTGGATGAGACAACCAAGTGCTTTACACCCTTCTCCTCCAAGGAAAATCTGCTTCCTGCTGCAGTGGGACAAGAGAAGGGCAAGTGGAGGGCTCAGCTCCGGTCACCCCGGCACAGTCAAGTCCCCTGGCCTGGGGATGCTCCTGTCCCCTCTCAAGAGATGCACTGAAAGGGTCCCGCTTAAGACTTGAGTCGTGCCCTTACAAACCTGTACCCTAAAAGTGGTGTTATGGAGGGTGTTGCTTTAGAGGGGTTGAGTTCATAACGAGTGCTGAGAGGTGACAGCAGGGAGGGAAGAAACATGCTCTAGAAAACTCTGCAGTTAATTAAAAGTTACATGGGTAACTTATCTCTATTATTCCATATATCCAATACACCCTCTCTACATGCCTTAATGCTGTATAAATTATTTGTACATTGTTAAATAAATTGTATTTTGCTCTGTACACATGTTCCAGCTTCACACAGAATAAAATGAAAGAGGAGTTTTTTACTTGGCAGATATCCCTTAAAGCAAACAGATGAATAATATTCTGTCATACTTTCCAACGAGCAAAATCCAGTTGCATGTGCTTCGCTTTGAAAATGGGAACATATTGGCTCTGTTTCATAACAATATTTCAGAAATGTGAGGGCTGCAGTTTACTTTGCAAAAAGAAAAGAATCGCCCAGACTTGCACGTCACTCTGTAATTTAAGGAAAAGTTCTGTGTAATATAAGCTATTGCTGTTTTGACACCCCTTTAAAGTCGCAGGGCAGGTAGGGTTTAAATGGTTCACTAGAAAAGCACAGGCATAAAATAAGAAAAATAATCACGCTGTCCTTTGACATCATTAAATTTACAGAGTCCCAGAGCACCACTGATACACCTGGTTCCTAAAAATAATAATAATGAAAAAATCAATAAGCAAGTATGATCTAAGTAATTACTTTACTTGGTTATTATCTCACATTCCAGACTGAGAGTCGGTTTAATATGATACCTCTGATCCAGAGACAGATAAAACATCCAAAACACACGGGAGTTTAGGCTGCTGGTTTGCACAGCTGAGCACATGGGATGGCACCGAGCAGCCCAGGCCAGCGCCGAGGCCACGACAGCCACTCGCTGCTAAAACCGGGACAAAATTCCCCAATCCCCCCCCAAATCTTACCGCTACCCAAACACGCCGGGCTGAGCACTTCTCAGGGCTGCATGTCGTTGCACTCCCCTCCCCCAGTCACTTCTCGTTAGAGGATTTTGGTGCTGAAAGGAGGCAGGTTTGTGCCGAGACATAAACATCACTGGTGAGAGCTGACATGTGTTTTCTACTAACCTCATCTGGGCAGCGCAGCAGCATCCACGGCTTTGGAAGCTTAATAACATACATCTCTCATGCAATTAATCCCTTGGCGAGGATGCACCAAAGCAATTACTGCATGTTTTTCTTTGTCACCATAAGCAAGTTTTACAGCACCTCTATCAAAATGACTCATTTTGGGGAAGCAAAAACTGCCTAGAAAAGCTCAGTAACAGCAGCCAGGAATTTCACCTAAACGTTGACCAGAAATAAGTAACTTAACTGGGACGTTATCCTCTGAGATTCACTCTTTTTCTCCTCTTAAACACTTTATAACAAGCCCTTCTTTACCAAAACTCTTCCTGCAGTGGCTGGGCGTTGCTGCGAGCGACGGTGCGAGCCGGCCGCGCGCTTGCTCAGCAGCTGCAGCTGGTTAGGAAACAACCCTGGCAACAGCGTTTGGATCTTTCCTGGCAGATTTCTTACATCATTATTCAAGATGAACTGCAAATCATATGCTCGTAGTTATGGAAATGGCAGGAAACTTCTGGCACTTATGTTTTGTTTGACAAAGCTATTTTAAGGTTATGTTTGGAAGGTTGGTTTGTCCAAGTTTCTAGATGCAGAGAAAAAAAAAATAGTAAAACGGTTTTGAAGAGCAGTCAAGCAGGCTGAGATTACAAGTGCTAAACCTTGCCTCCTCTATCAAACCTTTGTACTGCACAAAAAACCCACACTCCCTCCTCCTGGATTCCCTCACAGGGCTGCAATGATCTCACACACACGTTCCTTATCCACCTCTCATCGGGCATTAACCTTTAGATAAGGAGTTTTTGATGGAACGATCATCAGCTTCACCCCATAAATTGGCTGCAGCCACTCTGCCCTGAGCAATACCAGACTCCTCCTCCACCCCAGCAGGGCTCAGCCCTTCACCTTGATGGTCCTCAGGATACGATGGACAGTACCAGGACATATCCACATCTCCTACACGGAGAGAGATCAACCCTCGGGCACTGCACCGGGAAGCTGGACACAAAGTAAGACAGAGAGGCAAAGAGAAGAGACTTCCTCTAAGTGCCTCAGCTCCATCCCACAGGTTTTTGTCCAAATCCCTAGTAACTGGGACCTTTTTGAAAGCACATTTTATGAGCAGCCTCAAAGCGCTACAGACCGACTGGCGCATCTCCAGGGGCCACCCATGTCCAACCATCACAGCTTGGTGCAGCTCTGTTCGTACAAGTGATATCAAGCCATGAGATCTGATGGAACTCCTTCATCACACATCTCATGGTTTTCATATGCACAAAAACTATTTATGTGACTTATTTGACCGGGAAGGTGATATTCTGATGACTGAAACTGCTGAGGGGTTCAGCAAAAGAGATTTTGCCTGCTGCTGTACGATACACACCTACCTTTGCAACAGGATAGGCGAGTCGGCTGGAATACATAGCGAATAACACACATCCATAACTGAGAACATCAAAAATGAAAACATTTAACCTGAGGCAAAAGATTTTGCAGTGCCTTGCGACAATTTTTTACGGTGCTAACACACAGACTATTGAAACAATATGGGAAAGTATCTTCATTTTCAAGCCGATTTTCCATCCTATGCATTTGTTTCCTTTCTCTCCTATGGAAGGACATCCAACCTTCCCATTCTCCAGCAATGTGTCTTAAAGACCTGATTTATTCCCTGATAAAACTATTGCAGATTGTTCTTTGCCCAGGAGGGACTTAGAGACGGCGATATCCCGCTCACTCCTGGGCCTCAGGATGCTGCAAATACAGCTTTGAACTGTTCTTAACAGAGACAAAAACTTGTAAGCACCAAGAGTCAATACTGAAGCCTCCAAAATGAGTTTCAGAACTTCTGCAGCTCATTTTATCTCTCGCTCTTTCCTGCTTTACCTTATTTTCTGAAGTCACAGCTTCATTTCTGCTCCTCCCTCCCCTCTCCTTCCTTCTAACATTTAATTTGTCTTATGTGACTCAAATAGGTCTTTCTTCTGGTGACCTAATATTTTAACCTTAAGCATGATGAAAAACAGACTTCACAAATCTGACACTTGAATTAAAAGTGAAACACATGCCTCAGCAGAAGTTAATTAAAAATAATACATATAACGTTAGCTTGTTTAAACCATTCTTTTGCCCCAAAATTTGCACCCATCAATAATTACTGTAGCCCACAATTGCTACAAAAATAACAGTAACGATCACTAGCTCAAACTTACTGCAGAAATTAGTTATTTCTCCTTTTATTTAACAAAAGTTTCTACAGATCCTGCTGAAGCTGAATTCTGTCAAGGTAGGAATCCAGCGTTTTTCTCCGCTGACGACCAGTCTGGGGGTTGCTGGTTTTATGAGCATCATACTCATACTTGAGCTGGGGGTGGCCAGTAAGTCCAAAACCATTTTGAGCAGTTAGTCTTATTGAAATAGCTGGTCAAGTTTAACAACTGTGAAAACATTTAAAGTTCACATAACTTGCAGGTCTATCATAAATTCTGCTCCTGACAGACACACATAAATAGAGGCTCCTCAGCTGGGAACAGCCAGTCTGCTGTAAAGGGTATCATGAGTTATATTAAACTAAGAATGCCTTGTGAAAAAAAGATCGCTTTTGAGATAAGGAACTCATTCTTAAGACAACAAACATGAGTGAAAATATGCTTCAGTGAAAATTAAGATCTGTCCATCCATTCCCTAATGGTAATCGGATAAGGCACAGGGAACTTGTTTGTTTTCTTTAAAAGCATTCTGCTGCTCTGCGGAGGCTGCACAGACCAGTGTGAAGCAACTGCAATTCAGGAACTGTTTGGGGATCAAAATATTCATATTTCAATTTGGAAAATCCTATTTGAAGAAGGAATTGTGTAAAACTGTGTTCTACTCATAAACAATTCAAATCCATTCTAAAATATTTATCCCTAAAAAAAAAAACCCTAAGCCAAACCCCAAACCAGTCACTGCCTTCTGCTCCTGCTACACCAAGAGAGTGAATACATTGCAAGGCACCTTCCTGCCCCTTTTCTGGCAGGAGAATTAAAGGAATTTTTAAGTAAATACTGACCTCCAATTTGTTGTTGTTATGGTGGTGGTAGATAGATCTAGGATGGAAACATGCGATTTTGCAAGGTCAAACACTGCAAGCTTCAAGGGATTGTCTGAGCAACTCAAAGAAGAGCCTGGCTTGTATGCAGGGCTGGTAGAAAACATGTAAGATAGTGCCACTTTGCAGCTCATTCACAGCAAATAATTGGTATTCGAGGTGAAAAATCCACTTTCCTCAGAATGAGCACCATGTTTTCCCTGATTCAACTGGCCCAAGAAGGAAAAGATACATATTATTCTGGACTTGTCCAAGTTTGCAAGATAGAATTTTATTTTTTTTTTCATATTTACCAAAGAATAAAACTATCCCAGTTGCTTTATTTCATTTAATTTCATTTTTTCCAGTGTGTCAGCAACTGACAATAGTAATTCAATCAAATTTTGCCTTAGAAGTAATTATGCTAACTTGCCTCTGTGAATAGATCACAAACTTCTAAGACATTTTACATGTGATTGCATGGGTACTTTGATGCAAACTATGCTCAAGGTACTCACAACATCCAGCTCTACCATTTCCCTGTAAGAAAGCTCAGCCACCTCTGCCAGTTTCCTACCTGCCTCTGCACGTACCATGGGCTGAGCTGCGTGACACCAGAATTTCAGCTGTAATTCTGAAATGAATTGGTATTGATAAGGTCAGATGCAAGCTATGTGTTATATTAATGCATTTCCTCCCTGGAAAAAATATTATTTAAGATAACAGAACTGTTTCTAGAACCTTGTTTTAATAAAGTCTGTCCTGGCATAGTTTTGTAGTTGTACTTTATCAAATCTAAAAGCTGGTTTTTATCTTTTAGTAGGTGAAATGCTGGTTCACATCAATACTAACTCTTATCATGGTCTGGTGATATAAACCATGTATTTTACAACTGCATAAAAAATTAGATGAGGATTAAGCCAAACATCATTTTAAAAGGCACGCACACATGCCATCCCCGCAGCACAGCAGTTTACGCACAGTGTGTGGGAGATGAAAATGAAAGGAAACACTGGTATTTATGTACCATTGCTCCTTTTATCCAGCCAAGGAGCTTTATTTTGGCAAGACCGCAGTTGCCTATTTCGTCTCGCAAAAAAAGCCTTACAAGCCAAGCATGGAGTAACATTCCTGGGCTATTCAAGCTGAGGAAAAATACGGAGCAGCTCCACAGAAACCTGTCAGTTCCGCTGGGTTCATCCCCATACATCTGAGATCACTCGGAAACAGTTGCAGCTCCTGATGCCAACTATTGCCCCAAACGCAGCTCCCAACGCAAAGCAAACGTACTCCAGATCATTCCTTTGCATTTATCATTACTAAAATAGTATTTTTCTCTCATCATCTTCTGTTCTTTTCACATCTGCAAAAGACAAGGACGCTCACAGAAAGTCAAATCCTCATCTGCTATTTGTGCCTGGGCTAATTTGCATCTGTCAAGGAGGGAAAAACCGACAACAGCAAATTTGAAAGAAATGCTAAAATTTACCGTGAGATGCTAAAATTACACAAGGGGATTTCTGAAACTAGCTTAGCTAAACAGTACAGAAGAGGCTGTTACTATGCTTTTGAGTCCAAGCTTAAGAGATTCTGCTCCAATTCATGTTTTCTTCTTACAAGACGGACTAGTGGAACTGTCAACAGTAGCGCAGAGAAAATCAATTTATTTAGTTATCTTATAAATACACCAGAACAGCTTCTATTCCAAAAGTAACTGAAGAAGACATTAGATAGCACCTACTAAAATCAGATCTTTTAAGCATGGGCAGCTCCTTGCATCCAAGAACTTTAAAAGACAACATCTCTGTAATCTCTTCATGGTCACCGACTTAACCCCTGCATTGCTAGTACTCACATACATCACGAAAAGACCCAAGCGACTCCACATCTGCTGGCCTTACACCATCCAAGACAAAACAGCGGAATGGCTGAAACGAAGCCCAAACAACACAGGATCGGAGGTGGAAATGGAGCTGGTGGCAATTCCCAGGAGCTTATGGAAAAGAGACCTCTCAGACTCGCTTTGGCAAAGTCAAGAGTCAGGTTGTAAAGATAACAACGTTTGTATATTTAGAATCTTCTAAAGGCATTTGACTTGACACAGCACAAGCATGTTCAGAAGTTAAAAGGCAGATAAAAGCAACATGACACTTCTTCTTATTTTTTTTTAATGTTTCCAAGGATGTGCCCTTGTTAATTCAAACCCACCATATTCGGAACATAACGTACCTGAGAGAAGTACTACAGCCTGGGTAGTCCGCAGGATGGTTAGACCAAGGACTGCAACGGTCTCTTCTCACATTTAAAACCTCCAAATATCTAAACTAGCTGTGAACTTTGAAAGGGGATTGGGTTGCTAAGTGTTCTCGGTGCTAACCGCCAGGCAGAACTGTGGCAAAAGAATGTGCCCATTCATCTGAACAAAATCAGGACGGAGAGAAAATTTATTTATTTAAAGTAAATTTACCGACACAAGAAATTTGCCTGGAAAACTATGGCAGGGTAACATTTGTGATTAATTTTTGCTTAACACAGATCTTTGTTGGCTCGGGCGTCAATAATAGCATCTAATGTCAGGTCAGATGATAACTGCTTTCCTTCCCCACCGAGGAAACCACACATACCTTGCTGTTAACAAGATCAATAAACTTGACACGTTCTGAAATCGATGATTAACTCCTTTTACAGTATTTGAAGTTGCCCAGGGTTATTGCTTCGAACGGCCAAAGCGAGAGCGTCATGCGTGTTTTTGATTATCAGGCTAAATAATGTAACACCTTATAATCTTCCTCCTCTCACTTAATGATTTTGTGATGAAGTAACACAACTTGCGATTGAGTAGGTAACTACATACAGCCGGGCTGCGCAGCGATGTTATCTTTAGAGGAAAACTCATTCTGAAGGTTTTACACCGTACTGCAGCAGTGAAAACACTCTGGGTCAATACAGATTTAGTCCCATTTTTAATGTTTTTACTAGACTGAATAAACACTTGCCCCAAGACTGAAACTACTGGTTCTCCTAAAGGCTGCGGAAGCCCGGGGTAAACTCTTGAGTTGAGCTTGGTGTGATTGACATGTCCTTGCAACAAGGAGCCGCACTGTTAGTTCAGGGTGAGGATTGTTCCCTCCAGCTTCACGTGGGCTTTCACAGCCATTCATCACAGGGCTCTGGCTCACAACACCCCTGATGTTGGCTCATTACAGTGAGGCTGCCAAAGTCACTGGGTGGCCCTTTTAAGTTGCTGATTTTCAGGTGGCCGTAGAATCGTTTTGGTTGGAGAACTTTAAGATCATCCAGTCCAACCATTGCCCCAGCACTGCCAGGGCACCACTGACCCCTGGCCCTCAGCACCACAGCTCCACGGGGGGCTTG